>VOQK01028362.1:64741-99283 GCA_015052645.1 Benitochromis conjunctus
TTTATTTATATAGTGAACAACACAATCTTAATACCTCATCACATTTGCTCCACAACTTTACCCCCTAACCTAAATATACATCTTTAAAAAAAATATTCCTCTCGAGCCTTCGTTTTTTGAAACGCCTCTGAGTTCATATTTCAATCATAATATCCACTCGTTCCACTCCTATAATTATGTTCGATGAGAAAAATGTTGTATTTTTCTTTTTGTATCATTTTCGTAACTCTTGAGAGATACAATATATGTAAAACATAGACATTTAATATTTGTTTTATTGTGTTATTTTTCCCTAATAGGTGCCATCAACAACACATTAATTTGATTTCTGTCCACAGAACCCTTGAAAGTAGTGGTCAGCCCTCGAAAGGTGAAGGGCAGCGTGGGTAGCAAGGTGTCTCTGTCCTGTAGCGTGAGCGGCTCAGATGAATACGAGCTGTCATGGTATCGCAACGGAGAGATCATCTACCCTGGCAACAATGTTCGCTTCATTGGGCTAAACCGGGAGAACCTCATGATGGAAGGAATGTCGAAAAGTGATGGCGGAGCTTACCAGTGCTTCGCCAGGAAGGGCAAGATGTCTGCACAGGACTTTGTTCAGGTTATCCTTGAAGGTAAAATGGCATCACTGGTACAAAGGTATCCAAACGCACAAATACCGACCACAACGCAACACAGTAGCAGCTGTCCTATACATATTCAGTGAGTTAGCACAAACAGATTCAGGCCTTGAAGATCAATAGGGTTTATGTGTTCATGGCATGCTGCTGCGATTCTCTGCCACCACTAGAATCATTGCCCCGCACTTCACAAACACATACAAAAATACATACACACACTCTTTAATCCATTAGCTTACCTTGGCAGCGTTGCTTAGGCAACTGTCTCCTGTGGCCAGGGAGCTGTAAAACGAAGATATTGATAATCTATAATCATGTGGAATACACCTAGATTATCAGAGAGCAGCAGCAGCAGCAGGCTGACACAGACATTTGAAAAGCCGACAACTCTCTGTGTCTGGTAGAAAAGCTCATGGATCTATGTTCTTAATGAAAAAATGGCAAAGTCTTCTCAGAAAGACACGATTTTTTCATTTCCTTTTGCTGCCTTCTATAAAAGGTTTTCTTCTAAAGAAAAAACAGATTTGCCCCCAACAACAAATATATACTGTGTCTAGATATTACAAAGAGTAGTATGTAGACACTACAGGGGATCAAAGTGTTTTGCCTAATGAGTAAATGACACAACAATTGTTACCTGCTTTTTATGTTGGATTTCAGTAGAAGCTGTATCAGATGAACACTGATTTTGCATCACTTACCCAAAAGTGGAAAAATGTGAAATCCCCGACTGGTTAGCAGGTGGTTGCTGGTAGTCACTTGGTGAAATTGATCACAAAGAGTGTGGTGCCACAAAGCCATCCTTATGATTGCCTTGGTTTCTAGAAGATTGTTGGAGTTACCAGGGGTTTGCAAGAAAGATGTGGACTACCGACTACCAGCCAAGTGCTAGCAAAATTTGCATCCATGTTTCAAAAGGTGTAACTTTTATTTATGTTTTATTTTCTCAATTTTGCTACCAGTCTGAGAGTAGCTTTTGAGTGTTTGTAGACATGCTGGCATGTCGACCAGAGAGGGGTGCTAGCAGGCTAGCTTTGCTAGCCAGTGGGGAGTACACAACTGTGTCACTGGGGCTTTATTTGCTTCACCCTACATTGTCACCATCATTATTGTAATAGGTGGACAGGTTAACACCATGGGGTTAGCAGTCACATGTCTGCAAAACCTCAATAGGCACATTAACTTAGTGAGTTTGCAAAAGAAATGTACATATTATATTTATTATACAGCTGGTGTAACAAAGTTCAGTGACATCTAGGAGCTTCCCTTTGTGTTTCAAAGCACTAGTTGAAAATCACTGGATATACATTGTTTCAGACATTTTGGTGTTCATTCAAACAATTTTTCAAATCTATATATCTGTATCTCTCAGGGCCATCTTAGTGAGTAGTGAGAAAGGAATCAAACTGGCTGAATTATATGCAATTTGCATATATGTGATTTCATTTGTTCAGTCATTTTTGCTACATCTGGCATTTTTGTACAATTTATTGCTCACTGTAGTATTGCATATGTCTGATTGTACACATTCAGTTTTTCACACTGATGATGTAGAGGGCTCAAAAATTCATGTATCAAATATGATACACTTGGCATTACAGGGTTTAAAGCACAAACTACCCCCAAAATACATCATTTATGATGACATTATTCACTAAACCCCTCTAACTTTTAAACTTACTGCTTCTGTATGACTTAGCCTCTCTTTTATTCACCACCACGTTCCACTGTTGTCTTCTGTCACAGATGGTACTCCAAAAATCTTGTCCTCCTTCAGCGAGAAGGTGGTGAACCCGAACGAGCCCGTCTTCCTGGTCTGCAATGTCAAGGGCACCCCGCCTCCGAGGTGCACCTGGTCGCTGGACGACGACCCCGTCATCAAAGACAGCCACCACCACCTGGGCCACTACGAGACCCACGAGGGCCACGTGGTCAGCCAGCTCAATGTCACGCACACCCAGGTGCAAGACGGCGGGGTGTATCGGTGCACGTGCAGCAACTCGGCCGGGGTCGTGTACCACCAGGCTCGAATAAACGTAAGAGGTGCTTGTCAAATCAGCTCCTCCAAGAACAAATACACATACCTGTCTGTCTCTCTATGTGTCTGTTTCCGTGTCGTATATAAGAGCTGCTTGTTGTTTGGATCTGGAAATTTTCCTTTGCTATTATTTTATTTTTTAATTTGAAATCTTTATTCACACTTGCATCTCTTTTAAGTTGCTCTACAGCGATTGATTTTGCCTCAGTTTTGTTTTCCTGTTACTGTCTCTTAATCCTAAACCACGTAAACTTTTCTAAAAGTGTTGCTTTGTAATTTTCTCTCCATGCTTTTCCAACACGCCTGCATTTTAGGTCAAATGAATTATGCTGGTTTGCTGCTTGTAAGCGTATCTGGATATGGTTTGTAAATAGCCAGAAGAAAAATGCATTTCTTCTGTTTGAATACATTTATCCCCCGGTGTGCTTGATTTGTGCGAGTCATGTGTGTCTGTGTGTATTTACTCAAGCAGCCAATTCGACTCTTCTCGATCAGATGCTAAAGCAATTACCCTGTTTCCATTTTATGAGACGGAGAATGAGGCTCAGCATGTGTAACATTTGATGGGAAACAGAATGTATTACAGCTGAGTTATAAGCACGAGTAGTACAGTGTTATTTTAATGCTCGCTTTTCCTTCATATAGTTAGCACACTTTAATCTGCTTGTCATTTCACCGCCTTCTACTTAGAGTTCTGCCTTATTTCTTGTAGTTAAACAAAAGCTTTAAACAGCAGCTTCCTTTCACTTCTGCTGTGAGTACTTGGTGCCTGGTAGGACTTGTGAAGCTGCGAGGGGAAACACTTTCATGTTTAAATCCTGAATACGTTTAACAAGTAACGAGTCTATTTGTAAAAACACCATAATAAAGCAAACCACACTCATTCACACTGTTCTTGTGATTTTCTGTGAATACTACTGTCCTTAAAATCTTAAATTTTTTAATCTCTGTGCCTTTTTAGGCCGAGCCAGCATTCGTCCAATGAAAAACATCACCGCAATCGCTGGACGGGATGCCTTCGTTCACTGTCGCGTCATTGGCTACCCCTACTACTCCATAAAGTGGTACAAGAACTCTGCGCTGTTACCTTTCAACCACAGGCAGCGAGCGTTCGAGAACAACGGCACGCTGAAGCTAAGTAACGTGCAGCAGGTGGATGCTGGCGAGTATAACTGCAAGGTGATGGTTCAGCCCAACAAGATGGACTCTCAGAGCGTCCATGTCCGAGTGAGAGGTAAGTCTAATGAAACCGCAGCTGACAAAGTTGCCGTGGGCAACATTGATGTGTTATTCTTACTCTGATTACTCTTTAAAGTCATTAGAAAGCCGTAGTCTTCACAGTCTTCAGAGCACTTGTTTCACATTTTGTCATTATTCATTTTTTGTTTTAGTTTTAATAAAATTGCAAGAATTTCAACCAAACTCTTTTTTCATTTTGTCATTATGTGGTATTGTGTGTTGAATTTTGAGGTGAAAAATGAATTTAACCTATTTTATCATTATCATTACTGAAATTAGATAATGCCACAGTCACACTGAGGGGAAAAAAAAGTGCTTGGAGACTGCAGCATGAACAAAGTTATTGCTATAAAAATATCGCATCACTATACATTTTCTTGTTTTTTGATTGGACGGTCTATGGTTAACACATGCTTTAGACATCTGCATTTCTAAAACATAAAAAGGTCACTATATAGTCATGCATTTACACTTATTTTCTGCAATAATCCAAAAGCATATGGAAAAAAAACATACTGACCTTTTGTCAAGGGTACAAGGATGATGCTAACGTCCTACAAACGTAAATATTTCTCTACCACTTCATGGTAAAATGGACTGGTACCTATGTAGCGCTTTTCTACTCAATTTGAGCACTCAAAGCTCTTTCTTTCTTTCTCTTTCTTAACTTCATTGAAAGTAATAAACTCTACCCACCAACACTTCCCTCTGCAGCTCAACAATTAATATGTAGTGTCACATTTGCATGTGTGGTATTGATCTTCACACGTCACATTTAGCCAGAAAGCAAAGCTTTTTCCTCCATAGGTTTTGTGGGAAACTGTCACTGTGTGATACAGTGGTGGAAAGAAGTTTCAGCTCACTCCTCTCCTCCCATCCAGACACAACGATATAAATAGATCTCTCCGGACTAAATTAATTAATCTACCTGATATTCCTGGGTACATTAGTCTGGCTTATGAAGAAGAAGTGAAGATGGCAGCTGATATTACAGGGCTGACTGACTGATCTCCACTGAGATCTTACAACTGTAATAGATTATACTAAAAAAACGGGCTTCCCCATTATGTCTCATTTCCTTCCCTCTGTACAGTATGTAATGTTGTTGTCACTATAATACACTTTCCCACGGAGCGGGAGAAATGGAGGAAGAAAGAGAGTGAGAAAGAGAGAGTGATGATATAAAGCAACCCTTCCCAGCGGTGCTATAGTGAGGGAGTGCATTTGTTAATTTACTCTGCTCATGCTTAAAATGCCGAAGTGTCTTTGGGGATCCCTGGAGTCCATTATCTCCACTTTGTTGTGAATTAAATAAGCGGCTAAAGTGCTGCTTATTTCAGTGTTATTTGAACTGAATAGACGCTCGCGCAGATGACTTGTGTGATGGCTGGAGATTTCCCAGAGAATATAGCGCAGTCAATTTGAATAGATCATATTGTAACTATGATTATATCATGCAGATAAATTGACTTTGTTTCTGGATTTCAGTTATTCAGGACAGGTGCTTTGAAGAACGAGGTGGTACAAGGGATGTAGCCTCTGTTGAATTAAAAGTAGTTCATTCTTTATGTTGTAATATAAATGCAAATATAAATATTTCTGTAATCAGGATTTTTGCTCAGTGCTATAATTCAAAACTGTTGTAGCAGCTAGATGTTAACGCAGGTAGGCGTAGGTTAGCGGCTCGTTATATGATCATTTATAGATAAAGGACAAAGGCTCAGGTTCGTTTAGGTTTCCTTTTCTAAAGCGCCACAATGAGTCACCTTGAAAGTTATTATTATTTATTTTCTTTCTCTCTTTCTATGCTCTCTAAGGACATAATGTTCCAGCCTGGGAATGACAACAAATTATTGCAGCATGTTTTGCTATTCAAGTCTTTTATGTTCTTTCAGTGACCTCTTTTTTTTTTTTTAACAAAGAGAGAGAGAGCGATGCTTATAGGATTAGTTCTCAATAAGGGACACAGTACCTGCAACAGAATCCAGATAGTTCAGATGATTTTTGAAGACTTGTAATCATATTTGATCTTTATCCCTACCTCCACCGCCTCCACCTGCAGTCCCTCCCTACATTCAGCCCTTCGAGTTTCAGCGTTTCACCATCGGCCAGCGCGTTTTCATTCCCTGCGTGGTCATGTCGGGCGACCGACCGCTGGACATCACGTGGCAGAAGGACGGGCGGCCGATCCCCGCCAGCTTGGGCGTGACAGTGGACAACATAGACTTTACCAGCTCGCTGCGGATCTCCAACCTAACACCCGACCACAACGGGAACTACACCTGCATCGCCCGTAATGAAGCTGCTGTTGTGGAGCACCAGAGCCAGCTGATTGTTAGGGGTAAGACAGCTTAAAGCAACCCCTCCCACCTTCCATCTATCACTAAAATCAGCTCGGAAACAACATGAACTGTTGCTATTTATTGTTTTTGTGTCTGTGTACAGTGCCTCCTCAGTTTGTGGTTCAGCCTGAGGATCAAGATGGGATCTATGGCAAAACTGTGACTCTTAACTGCTCTGCTGAAGGTTATCCACCACCTACCATCGTTTGGGAACACTCCAAAGGTACATTAAGTGAAGTAAATGTGAAGGGAACACACGTGAACATGTAAAAAAAGCTGCAAACATCAGTCAAAACAGAGAGAAATCACTCTGCTTGCGAGTTGGCTCTACTTTCTTTACCCACAGCTGGCATGTATGTTTGTGAATGCGCAGGACATACAAACACACACAGCACTTCAAATCAGGGATGTTAGTTTTCAAGGTTTCCACCTGCATCATTAGAAAATCATCAGAGAGAGAAAAAGACGAGGACAGACTGAAGCGGACAGATAGACGGGCAGGCAGCACGGCAGCAGGTGAGTTTAGCCACTTGAGCAGGGCAGATGATGAGAAGGGCCCCATATGTTTGCTCCATCATCCATATAACCTGGGATGAAAGCTTCACCAAGAGAAAGACAACAGCCAATGAGGAGCAGAGCGTGTGCATGTGTGTGTTTGTGTGCTCGGTGCCGTGATCAAAGGAACGAAAGAATCAGATCTGTTTTTCACCCTTTGATGGGATTTATGTGTGCTCGTGTGCATGTCTGTGCCTGATTAGCAGTGTCTGACCAGGCCTGATCAGTATGTACGGAGGGGTCGGCCTGAGCTCAGTGTGTGTCTACTCACTTGTAGTGTTTGAAACTAGCTTTATTTGTCAGGTTCGCTTAAGCCAGACTACGGGTCAGTTCTATTTTTTGGTTTCTGGGACCTTTTTACCTCAGCATTTCACACACTTCCTGTTTCTCTACAGGATAGCTGTCAGAGCAAAGGAACAGTGAAAATCATCTGATCCAGGGCAGGTAGTTTAGCTCGCTAATGCCCAATTTGTTGTTAGCCAGACTGCAGTTTGTCCAGAGAATAGCTGTCTGGCATGCTTTTACTGCAACAGTAATAGCTAAGAGCCAGATGAGTGTCTCCGAGAGATATGGAACAGTAAGTAAAGGTCAACTGCTATTAACATAACGACTAGCACTATTTGGATATGCAGAATCCATAATTCAAGGAAGAACACCTCTACCTCCCTCTCCCTCTCTAAGAGCCAGGGGAGCAGGAACAAAGTCACCACTTGACCCTTCTCTAGCCACGGCCACTTGACTGCATTTTAATTAAACAGCAAATACCCACAGCTCCCTAAATGGTCTAATCTGTACACGCTAACTTTAACACAAGCTTACGCAACGTCTGGCTCACTTTGCATGCGTTTAATGCTACATGAGCAAGACTAGTTAAAGATATGAGCCTTATAATTCAGTGTTGGTGACATTTCTTAGAGACTTAAGGCTGCCAGTTCATAATGAGATACTGTATCGTATAACCGTAAAAAGAGACTGATAATATAATTTTCTATTTAAAAGATAGAGACAGCCTCCTACCCGTCTGTTACCAGACTCCAGACAGGTACCGGACAGATTTTGTCCAGTTGTTTCGATAAATTTTAAGAATGAATTTGAAATGTCAGTCATATTTGACTTTTGCAGATCAAGAACAGCACGAAGCATCGAACCCACTGCTTCAGGATTAGTGTGTCCTTGTCTTTCAGAATGGCCATAAATGTGTTTCTAAGGACATTTCTGTGTTATTCTTTTGATGAGCAAAGACTAAATCCAGAGTTGGACACACAAAAAGAAAAAGAAAAATGAAGGAGAAAATCCTCTTCTAACTTCAGCTTAGAAATCTGACTGGCTCTGCGTCGAAGGCTAGTTCCAATATAAGGCCTCTCTGCTCTCCTTCTCCCTGTTGTTCCTCTGCACCAATCTGCCTTCTTGTTAAACATGAGCATTATGTCTGTTCTGATTGCATCACACCAGCAGCTCGGCCTGTTTCGCTCTGCTCAGCAGCTGTTTGGCGATTTAAGGATTTAGGCCTGGTGTTAAGAAACATGTTTACAATCCTTGCTGAATCTGACAGGCTTTGTCATCAAATCTGTAAACACGGACGCATGGTCAAGTGAATGCACATGGACACACACATTCTAGGTCCTCTTACTGTTAAGTACTGTAATGCTATTTAGCTTCATACATGTGTATTTTTTTCTGTGTCGTGGCGCACTGAATGAGCCGTATAAATAAATCTGAATGCCTCTTTTTTGATTGAAAACAGCTCCTGATTTTGTCTTCTTTTTTTGGCTCGTCTCTACTTGCTCGCACTAGGCGCCGGCGTCCCCCAGTTTCAGCCCATCCCTCTGAACACCGGTTCTCGTATCCAGCTGCTGAGCAACGGTTCGCTGCTCATCAAACACGTGCTGGAGGACGACAGCGGCTTCTACCTGTGTAAAGTCAGCAACGACGTGGGAGCAGATGTCAGCAAGTCCATGTACCTCACTGTCAAAAGTAAGAATCCACGTCTTGCTTTTTCCCTGTCTGGGCTGAAGGAGCAATAGGCTGAATTGGCTCCCATTATTTTCAGGTGTTAAGCTGTGCAGGTTATGAATGAACAGATCATGAAAAGAACATTTTTCCGTATACATCTGTTATACCTCACACCTCCATGTGAACGTGTCTCGGTTTAAAGTCCATGACTGCTTGTGTCCTGCCTCCACGAGCATTAGCATGTAGCTCCCCTAACGTGCTAGGAGTGGTACTTAGATGCGAGTGGGGATTATTTTCCCTATGCTCCTGTTATCAAACTCGAGCATGAGGTTCCCTGCTGACGGGGAGTACTCTGTCATTCTCCGTCTCATCCTCTGTTTTCTTCTTGGGTGTACATACACAAGACTGTGACTCCAGCTCAATTTACTATTTAAGTTAGTCTGACAGGATAAAGGTCAGGTGTTCAAAATGTTCTCTATCAGACTCTGACCTCTGACCTCTCTGTGAAAAATAATTTGTGCAGAACTCGCCTTCTGGGTGAATCTGTATGTTCTATCATTAATATCAGCTGGCACATCGCGGATATTCATGTGTCACTGTAATTAAGCCTCGCAGTGTACAAGGCTGAGAAGCTGTCAGCACTGAAACAGCAAGCTCAGAGAGGAACAAACTCTGTGTTTTCATAGGTCAGTTTGCTGACTGTGGCACCCAGTTGCTATGCAGCAAGTTGACCTATGGCTGTGCCAACCTTTTTTCTTTTATTTTCTACCGAGCAGAGAGCAAACACTGCAGCTGCAGCTACTGCAGCCTCAACTCTCAGTAGCATATCAAACTCCAAACATTGATTTTCATGTATTTTAACTGAAGAAAATGATAAGTGAACAAGTTCTTACAGCACACAGTATGCTTTAACCATTAACTAAAAAAATACAGAAAATAAATCTGGCCTGGATTTTTTCATATTATGCTTTGAGTGTATCTGTTAAAATCCACTATATCCATATGTGCTCTTTAGGGTCACAGAGAATGTTAAAGACGTTCGACTAAGATGATATAGCTCAGTAATCTAATCTGCACTGTTGTTGAACGCAATAGCAATGCAGATCTTCCCTTTTTTTCTCATCTCTGACCTTTTTTGTTTTAGTCAACTTTTAATCCCTTTGTGAGGCCATCTTGCAGTGACAGGAGTTCACTGAGATAATATGCAGCAGCAGAGAAGACATTGGTGTGCTCTTCTGGGTGACTCCTCAACGGTTATTCTCATCAATGCCCACTCTAAGGCAGTGCTCCTAGGTGTATGTGAGAAGGGAGCGATAGAGTTTATTGGCCCAATCAAACATGCTGGTGTGCACACATGCAGTTTATATACATGCAAGAACATGTAAAGTGCATTTTCCCCACACTACCACATTGCTTTAGTAGCAGTCTTAAGGGCTTCCTTATACAATTACTGGACACTTTATTAGATACACTTTGCTGATACCGGCTCACTTTGCCTTCAGAACTGCATTATTTCTTTGTGGTGCAGGTTCAACAAGGTAATTAAACATTCCTCAAAGATTTTGATCCATATCCACATGACAGCATGACACAGTTGATGCAGGCTTGTCAGCTGCACAACCATGATGTTCCACCACATCCCAAAGATGCTCGTAATTGTGGCGATCATCTGAACACAGTGAAGTCATTGTCATGTGCAAGGAACCAGTTTGAGGTGATTTGAGCTTTGTGACATGGCTCGTTATAATAACGGAAGAAGGCATGAGAAGATGGGTACATTGTGGTCATAAAGAGGCAGACATGCTCAGCAGCAATACTCGGGTAGCCTGCTCTGTTTCAACAATGCTCAGTTGGTGGTAAGGGGACCAAGGTGTGCCAAGGAAATATACCCCACACTATTATGTTAGCATCCTAAACCATTGATTCAAAGCAGGATAGATCCTTGCTTTCATGTTGTTTACGCCAAATTTTGACCCTGCAGTTCAAATGTTGCAGCAGAAAACAAGAGTCATCAGACCAGGTAGTGTTTTTTCAATTTTCTACTGTTCAATTTTAGTGAGACCGTGTGAACTGTAGCCTCAGTTTCCTGTTCTTAGGTGACAGCCAGTGTGGCCCATCTACTTCAAAGGTTGATGTGCTGTGTATTCAAAGATGCTCTTCTATATACTTTAGTGGAAAAGAGTGGTTATTTCAATTACTTTGTTGTTCTATCAGCTTGAAACAGTCTGGCCATTCCCCTCTGATCTCTGGCTTTTTGGATATTTTCTTTTTTTTTTTAAAACACATGTTTGGTAGATCAGTGGTTTCTGAAATACTCAGACCAGCCCATCTGGCACCAACAACCATGCCACATTGAAAGTTGTTCAGAGTCACTTAAATTACCTTTCTTTGCTCGTTCTGATGCTCAGTTTGAACTTCAGCCGGTTGTCTTCATCACGTCTTCATGACTAAATGCATTGAGTTTACCCCATGAGATCGGCTGGTTAAATATTTGTGTGAACAAGCAGTTGAAGAGGTGTATGTAACTATGTGTCCGGTGAGTGTATGTGTGTTATATGTGGAGGACATGAACAATCAATAACCCAAACCTCTACATGACAGGAAACAGCAGTGGATTGTTTATGCTGTGTTACTGGTGTGCATTTTGTATTCTAGTAGGAAATGGAGTCGTGTGAGAAGTGAACAGAAACTGCTTGCATAGTTTCACTTTCATTGATCCTAATATTCAGCTGTACCAGCTGCCACAGCAGTGTGAGAGAGTTGTGTATATGTGTGTGCGTGTGCGTGAGAGAGGCTTGACCTATTGAATGCATTCTGCTGTTGCTGCAGGCTTCAGTTTCATGTTGCACTTGGCTCTATCAAAGGGAATTCTAATAACTTCACTGCTGAATAATGTACGCTGGCTTCTCACAACTAGTAGTTTCATTAACATGAACTGTAACCGTAACATGATTTACAGCTTTTATTATTTATATGAAAACATGTTCTTCTGCTTTAAATGAATAGAAACATTTTCTATTCCTTTAAAGCGCAAGTTATATATTCTCAACTCCAACATAGTTATGTGAATTTTTGAAGCCACATGCACACAAGACAGGCTGGTCTGTGGTGCTGGTAAGATCAGTTTTCTCCCTAAAGCACCAAGTGCACTGCACCTGGACATCTTTAGTTGGAAAGACGTTCAGAGATTTGTACTCTGAAAATGCTTCTTTCCACCCACGGTAACCAAAATGAGCCCTCCTCTCATCTCATGCGATAACATATGCAACTTATTAGAAAATATCCAAGGTTCGAGCAGGTAAAGCTGTAAGAGTGACAAAGACAAGTCGTTTATAAATAACTTTTGCTAAGATTACTAGAATACTTTCTCCTCCCCTCGCTCCATCACTCTCTCAAACAAACACAAACACACCGGTCCTCTTGAGGCCTGGCTGTCGATAATCTGCATTACCGAACTATAAAGTCACCTACATCTATCACAGTTCTTTCTGCTATTAGGCTAAGATACAATCAGCCACCGCAATCAATGGCCTGCCTTGCTGTGTCTGCAGTCCATGCCGCTGTCCGTAGTGCTGAAGTAGCAATGCTGCCTGTAGTCTATTCCTAAAATATCCCTTTAATATTTCTCAGGTCATTCATTAACATCTGTGCTACTATAAAACAAAAAACTTATACACCGGCTCAACCGATAATGCTTGCAGGATTTTACACGAGAAACAACTAAAGATTCCGTTTTTACTGCTTTGCTGTTTTGTGCAACTTGCAGGTAAGGTGACTGGGTTAATTAACCTGCACTTGTATAATTCATACAACGTAATAGAACATCGATGCTAACATAAAATGCCCCTGCTTGGATTGTATAGTGCGAAACATGTAAAATGCTACCTGCATATTGTCAGCCCCCCCCAAAATTTTTAGGTACTTGTAAAGTAATTTTTTAAAACTTTGATATAAAATTAGAAAGAGACAGTTGTAGTATGGAGAGAAAGAAGGCGACTGGCTAAAACTGAATTGGAGATTTATGGTTAACGCGTCCTACAATGGAGGCTGCAGGCATGTAATAGTATTTCTTACACTCAATGTAGTAAAATGGCCTTGAAATATAATTTTTATATTCTCTATAGCTGCCTGCGGGCTCCGTATGATTTTGTACAGAGCAAGCAACTTTATTTCAGTCAATAACGATTGCTAGTAAATGGATCAGCCCCTTTGTATTACATGCCACTGACTCTCACGTTCATGAACTTTAGTAACATTTGAGAACACTGAGAACTTTTCATTTGTTCTGTAGGTGTTTAGAAGATCTTCCGAATTTACACTTCCCTTCAGAAAATGCGCAGGCAGACACAAAGAAAAATAATCAGTTCTACCAGTCGTCATAGTCCAACATCTTCTATCATAGTCGAGATGTGAAAAAAGAAAAATCATGTATAAAATGTTTACAATCACGATCATATTTTGTTTTATTCAGGATCGGTTCATTTTATATACAGGATGGTATATTCTGTAAGTGATAAACTTCTCACATAGGACAGTGCGATATGACCAAAATCTCATATCCCGATATAAGGCATTTATCGTCCCGACAACGATATATATCACAAAACTTTTACATATTCTGGAAATTCTGTGAATCTCGGGCATCTCGACTTGCGTGAAGTGTTTTCAGCTGGACGTCGTGTCGTTTTGACCGATGCATGAAACATTTTTAGATAGAAGTTGTAACGACCTCCGGTTTCTTTGTGGTCTGTGTCAGACTTTTCATAACCTTACTATGTCCATGCTACAGAGGTAGCCCCTTGTTTAGGAATAAGGTCCTCGATTTGTTTTGACTGGTCCTTCTGTTTGGCGCTACCTGGTTCTACCTCATCTTCACTGGCCATGCTGGTACTCTCTGTGCCTGCATCCACGTGGTGACTGTAAGCCCCATTTATAGTTACTTCATGTTTTTATTTGAGGTAATTTGTTTGATGCATATTCTAAAATTTGATGTTTCAGAATAATGTATATTGTCATCATTTCAGTTTATTTTGAAAAATCTCAACAGGATCTTCAGCTTTATTGTGAAAGGTTTATGTGGAAAATAAACAAGCGGACGGCCGAGCCACACGCTGTGTTTACCATCGTTGTTGCCAACGACAACGCACAAAAACAGTCGCTTGTCCATCCGTAGTGTGGTCATTTTAAATATAATTGAAAGAGAGAACTTTAAGAAAGTAACATAGCCACTGCAGTGACCATCAAAATGATGAAAAAACATTGCCGTAAACAGTTTAGTTTGCGACACCAAGAAACAAACAATAGCGTATAATATGAAACAATAGACGTTTTCATATCGTCATCCGATATGTATCGTTATATTGAACTGCCCTATCCTCACACACATTTTTTTTCTAAATGATCTCAGACATTTCTATACCACAGTTACTATATCGATACCGTGTCTGTATGGGATCATCAAAGTGGATCAAATATGAACACACTTATTTCTTTTTCTTTTATAGAGTTATTCCAAACCTTCTTAGTCATTTGTGATTCAGTTAACACTGACGTGTCATCTTCACAGTTAGAATACTTCACATTAGAGGAAAATGTGATATGTTCTTTTGGGCCTCTGATCATACTTAGCTTCCCCTGCTACCATTGGCTCAGCCCCATGCTGAACACTCATCAAGAGATCAGATTTCACAGTTTAAACCCCAGAATGTACTCGTGTACTCGAGATGCTGTCTGTAAAGATGAACTTAAGTCGCCTGAGTGGTGTATTACCAGCATACATTGTATATGTTTTTGTACATGCTGCAGAAAAGTTTTAGAATTTGTATTTGTGTATTCATGTAAAACACATCGTTTGCATTGCGCTTGCATGCAAAGGATGCAGTTGTGTGTGTGTGTGTGTGTGTGTAGGTGTATGTGTGCCTTTTATGAGAGGTTAGAACTCTTGAGTGCATTTCTGCTTCATTTAAATCCATCAATACCTCAATTAGTAGCTGACGTGGGCTCAAGGGAAGTGCAGTCTGCATGTTTCCCTGCTTTATTTGCACTCTCAGCCCATTGTTTCGTCTTACACATTCAGCAATGAGAGACTGAATAACACACCAAGTAGTGTTAATCTAATTAATATACGAGTTATATAGCATACGATCTATTTTACATATTTTTGCTGCTCTTTCTAATTGGTTATTTCAATTTATACACTAGTTTATAAGTCTAATTATGTCCGCAGTGTGCAGAGATTCTCCAAGTGTTATCAGTTTGTCTGTGTTCTTCAAATTTTGTATTAAGTCTGAGTCTAAGAGTGTAAGTACAAATGAAAAAGAAACATATTAAATTTACTAGTTAATTTTTAACCTGCTCCTCAAACTTTGACACACTGATGCTGTATATACACAGGGCTGTAGTGACACTGAAAAAGTTAATAAAGTACTGTTTCTTTTTTTGTTTTTTCTAGTAACCCTCTTTAAAAACCAAATTTGTATCAACAAAAATGTAAGCACAGGATTAAATATTAAGCAGATGTTTTTGTGATTTCCAGCTACCAAAGGTTAGCATGACTTGCTATCTAAATAGCATATAGCATTAGCATAAATTTTTCACGTATAATATCTTGGATACTATCAAATTTTTGATTTAAAAGATTTACATTTTGAAACACTTAAAACTCAAAGAGAGGGGAAAAAAAGTCTTTACATTTGTCGAGTTAGCATAGCTGACTAAACAAACCAAGTTCAATTTTATTCTAATCAAAATACAAGAGAAAGCAATGTATCTCCTAACAACATAGGCTGCGGGGCTATGAATTGCTAATGCCATCTAATCATGTGCAAAGTGTTAAGGCTAATGTGTGACCCACCTGCTCCTGGGACACGACCAGTAAATTTAGGTCAGAGTAATGAATATCATCACAAACTACCCAGTTTTAATTCGTTTTATATATAAATAAATACATTTATATCTATATGTAACTGTACATACTTGTACATACTGATTAATTTCAAATTGAATTTCTTCTATTACTGCGGCCCACCTGTAGTACCTTGCAGGTGGGCCCACACTTTGGGAATCACTACTATAATTAATAACTATAATTACAAATTACAAAAGGAGACAGAACTGAAGCTGAGAATAAAAAAACAGGAGAGATATCTTCGAATAGAAAACTGAAAATGACCAGAACAAAGCACACAGTAAATAAAAAAAATAAGAGGATAAACAGAACCAAAATGTCAAAACTCAAAACATAGGGTCAAAGACACGAGACCATGACATTTTAGACTCGGACACATGGTTAAATGGTTATTAAGTTAAAAAGTGTCCACCTCTTCTACACCTGTTCTAATTTAAGGAAATTTGTCCGTGTTGCTAAAAGCTTTGAAAGGGTGCAAATCTTTGCATTCCTCTGTTAAGTCCTCCTCTTCCTTTCTGCTGTCTTTGTTCCCTCTCTTTCACTCCCTTCTCGACCACCCTGGCTTTCTCTCTCCTGTCTCCCCCTCTTCCCACTCACGCTTTCTCCTCTACCCGTCTGTGTTTTATTACCAGGCCCCCTGTAATATTGCTGGATATTAAAAAATATACATCAACTGAGCAATTACAGGCCATCAAAAAGAATAGGTTTAGCCCGGGGCCGTGCAAGTGCAGCACAGTAGATGCATAGAGATCAGATGAGGAAAAAGCCTTACCTCTGCTCGGGCCACTGAAGCACAGCCGAGAAGATGTAGAACATTTTAGGTACCGCATTGTACTTTGCATGTTTCATTCACACGTGTTTGTATACAAGGTCAAAAACAGGTTGAATACCTCCATGTGCACAGAGAGGTATTCATATGTGCAGTCAGGGGCACACGAACACTTCAGCAGTCAAGCATGCGCTCGTACGTACAACCGTAAATGATGAATACGGTCGTGCACACGTGATTTCACAGTCATTGTGCCCCCTTTCTAGAGTCCTTTTCACGAGCAAACATGATCCCCGTTGATGTTAACTTGCCGAGGCCTCCGATTTAGATGGAGAAAATAGCCCCTGTTAAGGAGCAATAACATTTAGAGACAGGGCTGAGGAGACTCTGTTAATAGGACTCACTTAAAATTCATAGTTGCTATGCAAAATAAATCAGCAGTTTCCTGCGCGGGGGCAGTGGGTACGGGAATGATGGTGCTGGGAGCGAGGGAGAGGGAGGGACTCCAAGTGAATAAGGGATGAGGTTTAAACGTCGGCAGTCCCAAGTCTGACATTCACAATAGCGCACAGACCCATGAGTGCACATCCGTGCAGGCACACGCAAACACACACGAGTAGCAACCCCCTTTTGATTTTTGCTGGCTTCTTCAAAGATGAAAATGTGCTGTGAGGGAGGGAAAAAACATGTTGAAGGAGTCTGTGTGTAAGTGTTTGTTTGTTTGAATGTGTGGGGGGAGGTTACCGTACGCGGGAGCCGTGCTTGTGTGCTTGTTGAGTCTCTTGATTTGAATGTAGAGCATCAAAAACGGAAGAGATATAAGTCTGATGTTTTTGGCAGATGGCAAATGATCACAGATATACAGGTATCAGCTAGCAGATGTTTCAAAGACGTTTAAGCTAATTAAAAGATAAGACACAATTTAGTTTTCCCTCTAGAGGGAATTTACAGGTTGTTTTAGCCACACTAGAAGCAGAGATCCTGAGCAGGGTGGTAGCATTAGTATGCTGCTCCTTTACTTTTTAATAGGAAAAAATTGTATCATCAGGTCAATGTTTTTATTCATCCCATACTCTGGTTTAAAGTCCAGTAATATAACATATAATATATAATATAACAAACATCCTCACGGAGATAATGGCAATGTCTGTAAGCCTGAACTCAGCTTAAAAATCCAACGCTGGTGAGGCCTTGATACGTGTGGTATCCGGTGTAGCGACACCTTCACGCGCGCCACCTTCACGCGCGCCACCAAAATGATGAATAACAACTGAGCAAAAAATAATCTGCAGCATTTTTCAGCCTGCGTGACGTTTTAACACATCAGAGTAATTCAAACGCCATCATGCAAATAGCCATTCACACAAGTGTGGGATAATAAATGATTAATTATGTTTTCAAGTACTTTAAATGGCTTGTGATTGTCTAACCTTCCTGGCACTCCAAGCATAATCAAAGCGTACTGTGTGCAGCCAAAATAAATGATTACAAAGTTAGCTACAAGTGCTGTTTGACCCACAGGAATGCTGTGTGTTTGTGTGGGTGTGTGTGTTTGTGGATGAGGGTGGGTAACAGGTCTGTTTCTACAGTGCTCTCTGTGTTGTTTATATGTGTTTTACTTTGCATTTGTTTGTGTACATGCATGCCTATTGCGTGTAGATGCACCGTGCATGTGTGCAAGGCCAACGTCGCTGTAGTTGTGCATTTCTGAGTGTGAGTATGTGTGTGCGCCTGTGCATATCTGAGGTTCGTGTATGCCTGTGTGAGACAACAGCACGGCCAGCGGACTTGTCTGCTCTGTATGAATAATCAAAGTGGTCTCTCTCATCATTAAATCATCACTGTCCTGGTGGGAGCCTGAGGAGGGAGATGGAGCGAGGGAGCGAGGGAGAGAGCGAGGGATCATAGTTAGCGCTGCAGGGGTACATGCTCGCTCTCTCTCCTCCATCGTGTACTGTGGCTGAGATGTGTCATGAGCACAAGTCTTTTCTGCTCTCTGCGCTCGCCCACTTAGCTCCCCCAGACACATCCGCTCTCGTGCGCACACATATTCATACATACGCGCACACGCGTACGTTGTTCAGGAGTGTACAGACACACGCGCACTGAGTCAAACACACGTATCGCTTCCCTTCTTGGAAGCGAAGGCCTCGGAGCTCTGCTGCAAAAGCATCTGCCACATGTAGCCGCCGTTACTGTCCTATTCAGTCAGTCAGTCCTCACCACTGTGTGCAAACACCTCAAAATACATAACACATATATAGTACAAATGTGTTTTCCCCATAAAAACAAGACTTATAGATTTGTCTTTTGACAGAATTCTTTGTAGCTGATTAACAGTCGAAAGCTGCTCCACTAATTAATCTTAAAATGACAATGAATCTAAAGTGTCTCTCAGTTTTGCATCATTTTGTAATTTCTTTCAGTCTACTACAACCCCAAACTTGCCCATTATTAAAAAGCAGATATGATACCGTGCAAAAGTCTTGGTCACCCCTCATTTCTTTATATTTTGCTTCCAGGGAGCCAGACTTTCTTGTCTTGAGCAATAGCTCTCCAGGCTGTCTGAAGGTCTTTCAAAGGTTTATTTGGACATTGGCTGTTTGTTCCACTCTGTTCAGTCCAGTCCTTGTACCTGACAAGTTTCAGAGGAATTTTGTTTGTTTGTTTTCTAAGCCACTTAAGATAATAAATCATTCAAGCATAAAAAAGGCAAGGCAGTTGTTTCTACACATACCAGCAAAAAAATCTATTTTTAATTGTATCTTTGGGCACTTTGTTACTAGCGGTCTGTCACAAAAAAAACAAACATTTTTTTTGTTCAGTTGATTAAAAATACCAAAGATAACAGTTTGATAGCCATAAAATTTTTGTACTGCTAATTCCTCAACAGATATTAACTGTGAAAACTTGACAGCATGGTTGCAGGTCTGCAGCAGATGAATAGTAACTGAAAGTCACATCCCTCAGAAACAGCAAAGACATGAAACAGGACCCGAGAGGTTCATCTGACTCCTCAGTTAATCCATCTACTGTTCACTGAAGCCTCATCAGAGATGGTTTCAGGAATATGGGAAGAAAAGGTTGCCCAGTTAAACAAAAACTCGAGTGAAAATCAGTGGCAACTAGTCTTATGGAGTGACATTTTTTTTGGCTCTAGTCATCATCAGTATGTGGGGAGAAGGTCAGGAGAGAGGTACAGCCATCTGTAAAACACGATGGAGGCTCTGTCAGGGTTTGGGGCTGCATTTTAGCCAGTGGTGTTGAGATTTTAGCAGAATTGATGGCATGTTAATGACACATGGCCAATGCAGTAAAAGGATACTTGAATAAAAGAAACACACACTGCAACACTGTCAGTCATGGATTGGCCTCCCCAGAGCCTGGAGCTCAACACTGCTTCAATAGTGTTGAGCTCCAGGCTCTGGGGAGGCCAATATTGAGTGAGAATGGGGGGGGAAAGTCAGACAACATCCAAAAAAGAACTTTGAATGTCCTTCAAGAAGCCTGAAGAACTATTCCTGAAGGCTACTTCAAGAAATGACAAGAAAGGTTGGTTAAGAGAGTCTAAGTTGTGTTGAAGAATAAAGGTGGACATAACAAATATTGACTTGGAATCTGGTTAGAATCGCACAAACTCTTTTTTTTTTTTGCCTTTTTATACTGTTTCAGTGTATGGTTGCACATTTTAGTTGCTGAACCCATGTCCCATTTCCCTAGTAAAAAATAAGGAAATGCGGGATGTTTCAAGTCTTTTGCACAGCACTGTAGACTAAAGAAAGCTAGGGTGACAATTGGCAGGTAAGGACGCACATAATCCCAAGTGGAAATCAAGATTTAAATGAATGTCCTTAATATGCTTTTACAATGTATTCAAACACTCTTGTGAATACTATTTAAATATAAAACTTTGAATAAAACTTCATAAAACATTATTTACATGACCCTTAAAATTTATGTGGCGAACATTCTTTGATGTACCATTTATTGTCATTTGTTGAAATCTGCGGATCACACTTGTCTTACATAAATTTTATGATTCAGTATGGTCTGTAATTACAGCTTTTCTAATAGGAGTGATTCCCATAACCATATTCTGCTTCTGATTTCGATGTGCTGTCTAACACTACTGACAGCAGTGGGATCCTCTGAATTGTTTTACTTGAATTGCAAAGTGTATAATAATAATTGAGATCATGTTCTCATCGATGGAGATTAACATATTCATTCAGTCTGCTCAGACTGGAGGAGCTAATATAGTGTAATCCAATTCAGGAGCTTCACACCTTAGAGATCATTATAGTGTGAATAGCACCTGAAAGTCTCTGTGAGTGTTACGATCAGGAGACAGCTTCGTGTAAGAAGGGAGAAAAAGATGGAATAAAAGAGAGTGTGAGTACGAGAATAGTGTGAGTACAGATTGTGGGTGAGAGACGTTCACAACAAATACTCATTCTGCTGAACGACACACTCGCATGGGCTAGATGTGCTGCTAATGAGCCTGGTGTGCGGTTACGGCGTAGAGCCAGACCGACTCCACTCTCAGACCGAAGGGAGTTCAGTCAGGAGTCACTGGTTTTTTTTTTTTCTTCCTTCATTTCTCTACCTCATCTTCAGAAAGGAGCACGTTACCCTTCACTGTCTTTATCAAAGCAGGTGCTGGCTTACCTGAAAGGCTCCTTTTCAGTCTTCTAAGTACTGGAAGAGACAGGCAGACTCAAACAGGAGTTCGTGACAATCCCTGGAGTGTTTAAGTGGTTGTCATAATTGTCACAAAAAAGCAGAAATAGAGTTTTCTCAGCATAAGACAAGAAACACAGTAGAGTGTGCTGTTCTGGGAAATACAAATTGATATCTTTTAATTTGATGTAAAAGTCTATGCTAAAATGTGAAGGTAGTGATTCCAAAGTGGCACATACACATTAAGCATTAAGCCACATCCAAATATGGAGAAACCTAGCACTAACAGTCAGGAAATTTGTATTTGAGTGATTATTTCTTTGTTGGTAATAAAGCTTATACTTTATTTCCCCTTAAATGGTGCCATATTTGTAAGGAAAATGCATTTGTGGGTTGAGCAGCAGAGTTGAGCAATTGGGTTGTGCCCATGAAAAACTTTCCAAATCTTCTCTGCCAATGCCAAACAGCTTGTTCTGCTATTGGCTCTTGTTTGGTCTCGTTCATTGGATCGGATGATTGAAGTCTGAGGAACTACTGCTGTGAGATGGATCCCATTCTTCACCCAGCATCAACTCTGGCACTGAAAGGACACCTAAGCTGAACTCAGGAGTGTTCACTAGTGTTGGGGTCAGACTCCAGGCAATCCCAAATCTCCACAGTCTGGGACCAAACTCTATCCTCCGAGATGACAGTGCTAAACCCCCACAGAGCGGGGTTTATCAGAGACTACCTCCAGTATCTGGGAATTGAGAAGACATTCCAGGTTGTTGTGGCTGTGTATATGCATGCTACAGAGGTCCCTGTTTGTAAAACTAATAAATAAATTGTTAAATTTAAAATATGTCTTAAATAAATAAATGACACCAAACAAGAGTCAATGGCAGAATAAGCTGTTTGGCATTGACAGAGAAGATTTGGCAAGTTTTTCATGGGCCCAACCCTCCGACTCAACTCTGCTGCTCAACCCACAAATGCAATTTCCTTACATAGGCACTATTTATAGGGAAATGAAGAGGCTTTCCAACAGTATATTGCCAACAAAGAAATACTCACCCAAAAACAAATTTCCTTCCTTTTTCTGTATATAGATAGATAGATTTGTGTGTGTCTCTTCGTGTATGTAGTGTAGTTTTTTCTACTCTAGAGGGGATCTCCCTAATACGGTCATCTCAGGCATGCAGGTGTGGCTGTGAGCAAGGCAAACCCTGTCTACTTGAAGTTCAACTCTTTTGTTTTGAAAGTTTGCTCAAAGGGAGGTCAGCCTTAAAAGGAGAGGCACTAAAACAGCTTGTTTCAGAGAATCATGCAAAGCTACAGTATTGGAGTTCAAGAACAAATAAATACAGTAAACCATATTGTTTTCTTTTCACTTTTACTTATTACCCACCCAACTCTCCATGCAGTCCCAGCCATGATCACCTCCTACCCGAACACCACTCTTGCCACGCAGGGTGAGGAGAAGAGGATGAGCTGCATAGCTCACGGGGAGAAACCCATCATGGTGCGCTGGGAGAAAGAAGAGCGCATTATCAACCCAGAGACCAGCAGATATGTGGTCACTGTCAAAGAGGTGGCCGACGAAGTCATCTCAACGCTCGTGGTGAGTGCTCAGTTTCACTGTAAATCGAAACGCATTTTGAATCTTTGGGGAGCACGCCAACCTTCAGCCATTTTATCTGTACAGACAGATGGAAAGGAGACAGGGAGAAGGAAGAAGGCAGGGCAGGAAAATTCAGGCTAAAATACATTCTCATTGTAATAATATCTTAAAGTAGAGTATGAATTATTAAGGGGGTACTTTCCAATTAAATTAAATGGTGGTTAATACACAGTATGAACAAGTACATATGTAATGCAGTAAATTGAAGCAATATACGCCAAGAGATAATCGAGTGGAGGTCCAGCCTCTCTCTAGTTTATCTCAAATTAGAGGATGAAAGTGCTGGAGATGAGTTCAGTGCCCAGCCTTCCTCACTCACTCAGGATGAAACTGTTTTAGATTCCTTCCTGATAGCAAAACTCTGACCACTTGAAAGCCTCGAGTTTGGTGTGTTTCTCTGTAGATTATGCCTACTCTTCGCGAGGACTCCGGGTTCTTCTCCTGTCATGCCATCAACTCCTTCGGAGAGGACCGAGGCATCATACAGCTGACAGTGCAAGGTGAGCTTCAACTTACCTCAGCGTTTTTTATTTATTTTTTTGTCAGTGGATCGGTTTCAGGAAAAAGTTTTGAGTGATTTATTGCTTTTTGAGATATTCTGTATCTCTTTCTCTCTCAAACTTAATATTCCACAGAACCACCTGACCCTCCCGAGGTGGAGATTAGGGAGGTCAAAGATCGAACCATAGCGCTCCGCTGGACTATGGGCTTCGATGGAAATAGCCCAATCACAGGATACGATATTGAGTGCAAGAACAAATCAGGTAGACGCGAGGAGAGGGGAGTGGTTTAACTATCGCGAGTCAAAAAAAATAACAACAATCCAGAATTAATAAAAGAACAAAACCTTTATCGATTGTTTGACAGTGTGTATTCACCCTCTTGTGTTTTGTTTCTTCTAGCGTCATGGCTATCAGCCCAGGTAACCAAAGATGTCTCGCCACAGCTCAACCAGGCCACTATTATCGACCTCCACCCTTCCTCCACTTACAACATCCGCATGGTTGCCAAGAACGTTATCGGCAACAGCAACCCCAGCAATGAGCTCACCATCACTACTGATGAAGCAGGTCAGTGAGCTTCAGTTGAGGGGGGGGGAGATACTCTATATTCAGATGGCTGTTTGACGTACAGCCTGTTTCCTCCGGCCTCACAAACCTGTTGAATCGTTGTGCACGTAATTATTTTGCAGTTGCTTTAAATGCAGGCGATCATCGTTTTTTATATCTTGAGAAACAGCTCAGTCCACCGTTGCTTTTAGTCATCTTTATCAGTGTTCACTTACCCTCTATTGCCTATAATGATCCTCCCTCAGGCATTCAAGCCCATTAAAATGGCACATTTTATCAGATTCATTGCTAAAATAAAGTGCTAAAATTCATATATCATTCCTCACATTATTTAAGGTTAAAGTTGGTTATGTTACAAGTTTTTTTTTCTTCCTTTTTTAAATTATTATTAAGTTAAGGTGAAACCTGCTCAGCTCATTAATCAGCAAGTGCATCGAGGAACACACAATCTCAGCTCAACAGCACCATCTAGTGTATCTGAACGAGCTTGAAAACAAATTAAATTTCACAGTGAATCATTTTTCCCCGTGTTATACCCGGCGGTGTTTAATAATGTTAAATGATGTGCTTCATTTGCAGCTCCTGATGGCCCTCCACAAGATGTCACTCTAGAGCCCACCTCCCCACAGAGCATCAAAGTTTCCTGGAAGGTGCTGTTTGAAAGTTTTTAAGTGCCGTTTTATGAGCTGAGCCATTCATACACAGGGACTATTCGCATGCATCTCATTAGTCATCGTGAATAAACACTAAAAGGTCTTTTCATTTACAGCCTAATTTTATACTATACTGTAAAGATAACAGTTGGTTTATGAGGCCAAATACTGATTTGCATTCTGGGTATGTAGCAAAAATCGCATTGCTGTTTATTTATTTATTTAGTTTTAGTTGTGTATTTTTCAGGAATTTAAACAAACTGCAAAAAAGTCAAAATTATTTCTTGAATTTAACAGTGAAATTTAACACAGTTATTCAGTGTATTCAGCTCCATTTATTAAAATCTGTGGTATGCATGGACTGACAGAAGTCAAAGTATTATTGTAATCATTTCAAATATAAAACACAATCAGCTATCAAGTATTTCAGAATTATCCAGTAGTAAGCATCTGAGTAAGTCTGGACTTATGAGTTTCCTCTCCTGATCATCCTCGCAGCCTCCACAGAAGCACCTGCAGAACGGTGTGATACGTGGCTACCAGGTGGGCTACAGGGAGTACAGCCCCGGTGGGAGCCACCAGTTTACCATTATCAGTGTGGACAGCACAGGCGATACCACAGAGAGCATCGTGCTGGACAACCTGAAGAAGTTCACCCAGTACAGTGTGGTGGTGCAAGCTGCAAATAGAGCTGGCACCGGGCCGTCTTCACAGCAAGTGGTCACTAAGACACTGGAGGATGGTAAGCAGGGGATGTGGGCGCCTCTTATCTGGTGAATTTCTATACAGCCATACTGAAAATGTTGTGCTTTAGCAGTTAGAGTAGTTTATAGCACAATAATGTATTTGTGTTTTTTCCATATTTGTAACATAACCAAAGACTAGAAGCAGTTTTAGTTGTTTTGAACTGGCTCAGCATATTCTCAGAATCCTCTTACATCAATGAGGAGAGGCTCAAAGCTATTCTTGAAAAAAGGTTTCCCTCTCCTGGGCATCTTTTGAACTGCATTACATTAAACGGTATGAAGTCGATGGTTCTCTTCAGTATCCTGTCTGAGGCTCGAACGTAGAAGGATGTACAGATTTAAAAAATAAAAATAAAGTATTTCTCCTTATGTTCAAACCTTTTATTTTGTCTCTCAAAACGCATTTCTTTTCCAAAATGGATGAATACATTCAGTATTTATTGTTAGGATGTGATTTAGAGAACATAATAATACATTTAACATATCAGAATCACTGCAGGATGCAAATATATATGAATGAATTTGAGATAAACTTCCCTCGTTTTAAAAAGAAATGATTTACAAATTTAAATGGAGGTTACTGAATTAATATTTGGTGCCAGGAGCTATTTGTGTGCTTCATTTTTGGGTACTTGTTGAATTGCCTAGATGTGGGTACTTTGCCTTAAAAAGCCTCCTTGACGCCTCCACTTCAATACTTCTTTTTTGTCTCCCTTGCCGCTGATAGTGCCGTCTCGGCCTCCCGAAAATGTTCTGGCAGTGGCCAAGTCTCCAGAGGTCATTTCACTCTCCTGGATACCTCTGCCCAGGGAGTCTCTGAACGGGAACCTGCAGGGCTATAGAGTCATCTACTGGGCCAACCTGCCTGACGGAGGTACTAGCGTTCACACACACACGTGTGTATTTATATCCTGGTGGGGACATCTCATTGACATAATGGTTTCCCTAGCCACTTACCCTAACCATAACCATCAAAAATGAATGGCTATCCCTGACCCTTACCCTAAACCTAACCATAACCTAATTGTAACCCTGATTTTGAGTCTCAAAAATGCCTTCAAACTCGTGCAGACTGGGATTTTGGTCCCCACGAGGGCTGTTGGTCCCCACAGGTATAGTAAACTTCCAAATTTTGGTCCCCACGAAGATGTTAATACCCGTATACACACACACACACACACACACACACACACACACAAACCTTTTAGTTGCCACTTAGGCCAGTCCTTTGGTCTCTGTCTTTGTTTCATTGCCTTTGCTTGCTCATCCGGACACTAGGTGGCGCTGTGGTTTTGTCATGGTGCAACAATGTGGTGTAAAATGGTGTTTTGAAGCTGTTTCGTCTGTGTGTACAGGACACTTATCACTTATTCAACACTCATGACGCTTTATCAATGACTCATCCTGTTTGTGGTTAACAGCATGATGATGAGCTCATTTTTACACATTTTTAAAGGATTAAATATAATTTCCAGCCACCTTGTTGCATTAACAATAATGTTGTTTTTTAAATCTCATGCAGTTTTATCTCCTTGGAATTATAAACTTACTTACATGTTTTTTGTTTTTCATATTTTGTGAACAGCATGTGACAATCAGCAGTGCGTTACACTACATCCTGATTGCTCATGAATGCTAATCAGCAGTAGAAACGCCAAGCCTGCAGTTCACAGAGGGAAGATTTGTGGTTGTATTTCCTGTGAATATATAGCAGTATAGCAGTGAGCGAACCTGCAGTCTGGCCGGGCGCCATCAATAATTCACAGTGCAATAATTCCAGCGAGATCATTGCTTCAGCTCTGAGTGACAGGACATAAGAAGAGAGGGAAGAGAAGATGAGAGTGGAGTAAAATCCGAGTAATAATATAATAAAGTTTTGTCGGGTTAAAATTCTTTATCTGAGTTTTATCACGTGTAAATAGGGATAGTTTTGTAACTTTTCAGAGCTGAATTAACTGCTCTGCTCTACTCTGCTGCAGTTTGTACATTCAGACTTATTGACATGTTTCTTTTTGTGTGTCAGAACTGGGAGAAATCAGAAACATGACCACCAGTCAGCCTTCTCTGGAGCTCGATGGTTTGGAGAAGTACACCAACTACAGCATTCAGGTGTTAGCCTTCACAAATGCTGGAGATGGTGTCCGCAGTGAACAGATCTACGTCCGCACCAAAGAGGATGGTATACGAAAGATTGCCAGATAACTCCCAGATGACTGCAGTTTAGTTGCTGCTGGAAAATGCGTCAGTGTAAATAGCACCATGTTGTCTTCCTCTGCAGTTCCTGGGCCTCCTGCAGGAGTGAAGGCCGCAGCCTCCAGCGGCTCAGAGGTTTACGTGTCCTGGCTGCCTCCGCTCAAACTCAATGGCATCATCAGGAAATACATCGTCTTCTGCTCCAACCTGCATCCGATGGTAATAGCATTTGTATACCACAAGATTTTCATGGTCTTCTTCAGTCTTCCTCACAAGCCTCTCTGCACTTTCTCATGCTGATGCTGCCCAGTGATACATTAATCCTTTCCATCCCTTCGCTTCACAGGTGATGAGTGAGTTTGAGGCTTCTCCAGATGCATACATCTACAGGATCCCAAACTTGGTTCTGACCAGACAGTACAGTATCTGGGTGGTGGCTGTGACTGCTGCAGGTCACGGCAACAACAGTGAGAAGATCACAGTGCAGCCTCTGGCCAAAGGTACAACATCCTAACTAAACTGGCCTATTGTGTCATGCAAACATTTTCCCACAGATGATTAATTTTTTTAAGTGGAATTGCATGGTTCCTTTAATAGTGGTGCTTTAATCACATGGAGCATTTTCTTATAGGAAAACAGTAAAAGCAACTTATTTTTGTGGTTGTGCTGCTTTTAGCTCCAGCTAGGATCCTGACGTTTAATGGGACGGTGACCACTCCTTGGATGAAGGACATTGTTTTGCCATGCAGGGCGGTTGGAGACCCTCCTCCCACCATCAAGTGGCTCAAGGGAAAGTAGGTCACACACACAAACAGACATGTAGTACTGATCAGCATGACTAGGATGCAGACACGTTATTTTCATCCCTTATGCATTATCCAGCACCAACGGGACACCTACACCTGTCCTGGTGGACGGTCGTCGTATTGTCTACGGCAATGGCAGCTTCCTCATTCGTACAGTGAAAGCAGAGGATTCTGGGAATTACAGCTGTGTGGCCAGCAACAACTGGGGGTCAGATGAGATCACACTCAATTTGCAGGTGCAAGGTAAGAAGTAGTTATTATCTATCTTTAATATACGCACTCACTGGCCATTTCTTTAGGTACACCTGTTCAGCTGCTCATTAACGCAAATGTCTAATCAGCCAATCACATGGCACCAACTCAGTGCTCAGGGCTTTAGGCTTGTAGACATGGTCAAGACCAAACCAAGCATCAGAAGAAAGGAGATTTAAGTGACTCTGAACAACATGTCCAGTCGTGTCACTCCTGTCAGCTAAGATCAGGAATCTGAGGTTATAATTCAGATCATCTCAGACTGGTTTCTTGAACACTATAATGAGTTCACTGTACTCAAACAACCTCCACAGTCACCAGATCTCAGTCCAACAGAGCACCTTTGGGATCTGGTGGAACAGAAAATTCATGGACTCATTGAAATGCAGCGAATACATTTGCAGCAACTGTTTAACGCTGTCAATATAAACCAAAATCTGTTAATCTGTGCCACGAAGAATTACTGCAGTTCTCAAGACAACAAGGAGCCCAACCCAGTAGTAGAGAGGTGTAACTAATGAAGTAACCAGCGGCCACATCATTGTTACATTTAATTGTTTATTTGTTTTGTTTACATTTTGTTATTGCCAAATTACAATGAACACCGTTTTAGTTATAGCGTAAATTGACTTTTTACTTGGTTCAAGTGAAGCATGAGACGCTTTAATCCAAGCCACTAACCGACCATTGACCTTTTTTGTCCTCATATCCACAGTACCACCTGATCAGCCACGCCTCACAGTGACCAAGACCACCACCACATCGATCACATTGTCATGGATACCAGGAGACAATGGAGGGAGTTCCATCAGAGGTGAGGGTGTCAAACATCCACAGAACATAACATATACACATACAACAAGCAAGGAAGTGGACGGTCAACAACATACACCGTTATATAGCGACGATTACCTCCCATCAGCTGTTTGTGACAGCCAGAGCAGAGTCCCCCCCAACCACCACCACCACACACAAACTGTGGCCTGACCCCTGTTTCTGCTGCTCGTGTCTCTTTATCTGCTGGTACAGCACAATACTGTAGTCCTAAAAGGCAGATTAAAAGGCAGCAGGGAAGATTAGGTCTTTTTAAGTGAAAGATTAAAGCGCTCCATCTTAAAGAAAGTGTAATCACACTGAGACTAGTTGTAGTGATTTATCATTGCACGTAATCAAGGGGCTGCTGTGCTCAGAGCTGGAGCCGTTAAAGAAGCTGTCTATGATGCCTTCTCTGTGATATTTGTTTTGCTTTCCTGCACAAAGCATCAGCCATCACCAAAATACACACACCTACTGCAAGTTTACTGATGTCTGTTTGTAGTCTAGCATGCAGCCTTTTCTCGGGATCCTGTGATGAGCGGTTGGTCTTCTTTTCCTCATCCCGTGACCACAAAACCTTTGAATAAATTGTGATTTAATTTTTCAGCTTTGTAGTCGATACGTGCCAAATTTATCTGATAATTTATCTGAAAATTTTCCCAAATTGTTCCAGGATTTTCCAAAAGAAGCCTCTGTCTAAGCATTATTGAGAGTTTTCCTTTGGTGATAAATGCAGAACCAGAAAACATTCTGGTGGATTAAAGGATACAAATGTCCATATTTCTCTTTCTAAACAAAATATTTTCTTACATTTAATAATTAACTGTGGAGCCATAAATACATTAAAAAGGTAGTAACAGGAGATTACTATGTATTACTTGAAAAATATAAAATGTATTCTTTACTCCAGATATACTGTATCATGTCTTCAGTTATACCTCTTTCTCCTCCTTGCAGGTTACATTCTGCAGTACTCAGAAGATAACAGTGAGCAGTGGGGCAGTTTTCCCATCAGCCCCAGCGAGCGTTCATACCGCCTGGAGAACTTGAAGTGTGGCACGTGGTACAAATTCACTCTGACGGCCCAGAATGCAGTGGGACCAGGGCGCATCAGTGAGATCATTGAAGCTAAGACTCATGGGAAAGGTGTGGAGTACTTTATTTTTTTTTACCTTATTATTTTTATTATTATTAATATTGTAATAAGTATTAATATGCAAACAGCAGTCCTACAACATCGGGTATAGTTGACCATAATCGAGTGCTTTTAAAATAATATAATATAAAATTTTATTAAACCACCACCCAGTGTAAGTTTTATGCCATGCCTACTGTAAATTAGCAATATTGGTAATCACTAAAATTATTTTTTATGTTTCTGTAATGATTAATCCACCATTATGTGCAAGCACTTTAATAAAAAAATGTTAAAAGCTAAAATGTAATTATTGCTGTTTTCTGTGAATTATTTTTTTGGTGTTTAACAAAAAAAGATGAAAAAAGATGACCAAATGAAAGTTATTTACTTATAATTTTTAGTTTCAAACACGTTTTTGATATTTAGGTTTTATTGTTTTATTTGTGACAGGTGGTTTAATAAATTTGTTAAGTTCTGTGCAGTCAAGGCAAAATACTTTGTGAGTTATGCTCACATGTTACAGTTTGCCCAAAGACTGAGGATTTATGCGTGACTGTGTAGGTGAATCAGGCAGAGAGATACCTGCTAAATAGTAGTAACCTATATCTAAAATAATACTTCAACTACTTTGATTTCAATCACTGATACTGACTTTTTTCAGGCCAGTTGGTATTTACTTCCAAATGTTTCTGATTGTTTAACTTTCTCTCCGTATTCTCTACAGAACCTCAATTTGCCAAAGAACATGAACTCTTCACCAGCATCAACTCCACGAGGGCCAGGCTCAACCTGGCTGGCTGGAATAACGGGGGCTGTCCAATCACCTCCTTTATACTGGAGTACCGAGCAGTGGACTCAGGCACCTGGACCACAGCCCAGCGCACATCGCTGACCAAGAGCTACATCCTGTACGACTTGCAGGAGGCAACGTGGTACGAACTGCAGATGAAGGTCACCAACAGCGCCGGCTCAGCAGAGAAGAGGATCACCTTTGCTACTCTGAATGCTGACGGAAGTGAGTTTGGATTTTAACAGTCTGCATGTTACGGTGGATCTTTGGATGAGAATAAAATACAACTCATGGATGACTCATGGATGACTCAAGAAAATACTGAAAATGTGAAAAATAGATGAAAGAAATGTTATTATAACATGCCTGGGAGCAAAATTGTACTCTTACTAAAATGAAGGTTTGTTGGGGAATGTTTATTCCTGTCATACTATTGCAAGAAACCAGTCTGACCCCAAGCCTAGAAAAAACTACAGTATATAGACAAACATATACTTTCGATGTTAATGCCAGATTTGGAACTTGTCGGCAGAGCGCTGGCGAGTCTTAAACACTATGCACCACTTCAGGGTTGAGTTGATCTGGCTGCTAAAAACTTCCATGTTGCAATAAAACCAGTTATAGTTGATCATGTAATATCTAGGTATGAAGAAATTCCAGAAACTAACTTGTTGCAGTGGTGGCGTCCTGTTATAGTTAAAAGATTTAGAGATGTTGTCCCGTACCATCATCCATATAGTGTATTTACAATTGTTGCAATTAAATATATAATAATAGTAATTGTTTATTTATACAGAAAACTGTAGAGTGTTCCAGAGTTTGACGAATATTTGCAAAGAGCAGAAAAAAACATTATTATCTGACATTCAAAAGAAAAGGTACCCTACATAAAAAATACACTCTTGACAAAAATAGCTCATAATAAGAATCAAAATTTATTAGCTGTTAAGAAGGGTCGAGCCGTTAAAGTAAGACTTGAATCAGAGGCTGTTCTGGAGCCGAGGAAACAGTACAGCAAAAGTGTGATCCTTTCGTTGCTTCTCAGACTGGAGAGGTCTGTTCAGCAAAGCTTCTGTTAAATACTCTGGTGCTGTTTGCTGCTTGGAGAGTCGGTGTTATAGCATGAAGTGCCATTCTGCACTTCTGCCTACAGTCGAGAATGTATTTTTTATTTAGATTGTCTGTCCCACTGTTTTATCAGCCTTTGAACAAGGCTCAGTAAGAGAATGGGGATGGTCTTCTGATTCTCCATGGGTCATGGCGTCGCTCTATTTGCCTTGGGCTACAGATTGTGTCAGTCATACATAAAGGATCTGTGAAGCAGGATAGGAACTTGTAAGCACTGTGCTCTCCAGACGGTTAACTTATTTCCTTTGAAGAGCTTTACTGAGATGTGTAAACTGCCTGTCAGGGTGTTATGTGTGCTTGCATGCATGTATGTGAGTGTGTGTGTATGAGACACAATTGTGTGTGGATGCTATTGTGAGTGTGACAGTGGGTCTACAGCTTAACGCAGCTGCTGAGAAGCAGTCCTGCAGACTAACACCACATATCCAGTCTGCTGCAAAGGGAGTAAAGGGAGTTTTTCCTTCCCATTGTTGCTAAGTGCTTACTTAAAGTGGTCATTTGATTGTTGTGGTTTTCTGTATTATTGTAGGGTCTCTACCTCACAATATAAAGCACCTTGAGGCAACTGCTGTTGTGATTTGGTGCTATATAAATAAAAATAAATTGAATTGAACTGAAAAAGTTTTGTGACCAAAACTTTAACCCGAATAAATTAAGATCAGATGAAAAACAGCTTCTTCACAAACATAGACAGAAGATAGACAAACTGATCCAGTGTTGCCAATGTGCATGAAGTTTAATACAGCACCAAGATGGCACAAATAAATTAAACAGTGTGCAAAACTCTGTTTGCAAGCATGTCAACCAGGTTTAAGCCCATCCGAAGACTCGTGTGTGCTCGAGTCTTCTCTTGGGATTGCAAATCCCATTCACCTGAATCCAGATGTCTGTGATCATAAAGTTGATAGGATGGATGATAAACAATAAGATAAGTTCAGATGATAATAAAGGATCTACAGTATATTACTGTATTACCTCAGGTAGTCGTCGTTATTGGCTTCCCACTAAAGAGTATGCATATGCAAGAGTGAATCAGCATCTTTTCCTCCCTGTAATGTTTAACTTAGTTGCATAAAATATTATCTTTCAGTATTTGTCTTGCAGGAAACCATCAACAACACTTTGTTGTTCCGCAATATTAATTGTTTTTCAAGATTCAAAACTAAATTATTTGAAAATGTTAACAAATGGGTTTTTTTTCACCCTCCTTTCAAGGCACCATCCCTCCTCTGCTGAAAACAGGAGATCCCATCTCAGACAACATGTCAGGCAGTGGAGGTCTGAAGATGGTGGTGACCATCACGTCTATTCTCGTGGTGGCTGTGCTGGTTTTTATTATGCTCATGGTGCTAAAGAGGAGAAGGCGGGAGCAGAGGCTCAAAAGACTCAGAGGTGGGTTGTAGATCAAGTTGTGTTGCTTTTATAATTTGTATGAATTTGCATTCTGTTTACATAGTGTGAGTGCAAATGTGGTCTATAAACCCAACATGTCGGTGTGCAGACATGATCTCCAATACACAGATAAGCACTCGAACAAAATAATGTTTTAAAAGTAAAACTTTAGGCTTAGTTTGCCTTTAAAATTAAGAAATTGCCTTTGTGAGTATTTTGCACCTTGCGCCTTTCTATAAGAGTTGTTGTCAGTGATTGTAGACTCTTAGCGCTGCTGTGGCTTATCAACTAGGACAGTGCTATTATAGTATATTAACTGCCTCTTTGCTGACTTCACAGATGCCAAAAGCCTGGCAGAAATGCTGATGAGGTATGTGTTCCTAATTTTAATTTATGCACACAGCTTTCCTTTGAGCGGGGAACATAAATCACTGTGTAGCCCGGAGTTACAGTGCCCATCAGTAAAAATCAAATATATTGCATTCACACTGTCCCTCCTGCTTTCTTGCAGCTACTTATCAGCTTAAATTAAATTGAATTAGCATTTCTGCAATATAGTACAAAATCACAGCTGAAAAGTAAGGATTTTTTTCTATTAATCTCCTCAGTAAGAACACCCGGACCCCCGACACAGTGAACAAGCAGCAGCAAACGCTAAGAATGCACATCGACATCCCCAGAGCACAGCTCCTCATCGAGGAGAGAGACACCATGGAGACAATCGGTAAGGCCCTCAAAGTGAGACTTGTGCGTCTAAGTATAAAATATGGACGATACTTTAAGTGTTTTCCTCCG
>VOQK01028362.1:103371-113371 GCA_015052645.1 Benitochromis conjunctus
TTTGGAAATTTAGGTCTGTGGTTTTTTTGTGTCTCAACTATAAACATCCCAGAATCTTCAGTTTGACCTGACTGAGTTGAGGCTTCTTGGGTTTCATTGTGTTTGTAACATTTATGCACAGGACGGCGGACTCATATCAGCAGTTTAGCAGCAACAGAGAGGTCGGCTAAAGACTATCAGTAAACCTAATCTCTATTGCCTATTGTCACTCGGCACAAAAACGTCTCTTTACCGCCACACTGGAGGCCTGTCAGTGTGATACCGGACCCTTTTCAGGCTGGTGTGGGAACGCTGACTGCTGAGACCCTGGTGTCGTTTACATCAGTAATTGACACCAGGTCTGGTAGTTTTATTTGAGGTAACAGCTTTTTTAGCTGTATAAGCATTGTGTATTTTGCTGCCTTTTCAGTTAACGGACTATAAAATGACTACATGGTTTTCTGGACGTTTACAGTTAACAAAGATTTACCAAAGCTCTAATGGTTAGTAAGTTGTCATGTATAGTACAACAGAGAGAGAGGTGCAAAACATTAACCAATCTGGCCAAAATTATTTAGAAACATTGTATGCATATTACTGTTGAATATGTCGATGCAGGATCTTGGTAGTCCTGAGAACTTGAAAAAAGAAGGGAATGGGACTTCTTTAGATTTGTGAACATGTGTCCCCTTCTGGCCAGTTGACTGAAGAAGCCTCTTGGATGAGAGTTTAAATCTGTTCAAAGACCAAGAGAAGTCCAGTTGCCTTCTTCTTTCAAACAAAAGCTTAGATCTCATGAGAAAACCTTCAGGATTTTGAAACATGACTACAGGGAATTAGTGCCATCCAAAGCATTGGTGAGCTTGGAAACTGATGCTGGACGATGGTGTGCGCTTGCACAGGAACACTGCCATGTTAAAATATGACTTCTTGAAATACATTTTGAATGCCATGTCGTGCACCTGCAGAAACATGGACTTGCTTCTGCAGGTGTAGCCGTATAGATGTGACAGCAGTATTGATCTTTCCAACGAGATAGTCACTTTCCCAAAATGCCAGACAGCTCATTTAAAACATCTCTAAATTCTAAATAGGGCTTATTACTGTGTTGGAGGCCGTTTTGCTTGACAGTGGGTACATGACCTGACCTTAACCCTATATTTGTCTCTATTACACCTAAGTGACGTGAGCTCACCTCACCTGTCCATGTAGGGGTCAAAGGTGCAGCTTCTCCACTTGGCCTTTGCAACAAGTTCCTCTGGATTTGCGGCCCATGGGCAGCAGTCATCTCGCATTCAGCTTGTAAATATTTTGTGTGTGCGTGGCTCTTCCTTAACGACACACATAATATCCTTTGCAGAAGACTACAGCGATGATGCAACAGACACTTGCGCAGATTAATGGTCTGGCAGAGAGCTGCAGTTGTACCGTGGCTACACGTAATGCCCCGTCACTGAACGATCTGAAATTTACTGGCTGATGAATTTTCAAACCGCATTTCTAATGAGCCCCCACAGAATCACTTAAATCTATATTTAATTCAATTAACACTCCTACTCATTCATCATCTTTGGTGGCACTAATAGGGCTTGTTATGAAACACAGTAAATTATTCATTCTCGCCATGAACCCAGAAATCCATTCTCCAAGGTCACGTTGGGCTGAAAGCGCAAAGATGACCTCGGCTAATGCTGTGCAGGCGGGAAGTGTGTGTCTACATATAGCATATACCTCTGTGCATGTGTGGGCCGAGTACATGTGAGTGTGTCCGTGTGCGTGGGCGAGAGAGTGAGCGTGCGTCGAAAATGTTATTTTAGCGTTAAACCGTACACGTGTTGAAATGTTGATCCCTGCTCCAGTGAAACATAAACGCTCCATGACTAATGAAACAGTGCAGGTGCTGCTCAGCTCATCAAGCGTTCAATCTCGCCGCAGAGCACCCGATCTGGTAACCGGACGCTCTTTTGAGATTGGCTTGTTTGCTCTGTTAAACATGTAATCCACTCAGTAGAAAGGATACAATAGCAGTAAACTCACTGAACCCAAAGCGCCTCTCCTAATCCAACACCTCAGAGAATTATTTAACGATTGACGGGACAGCGTTTACTCAAAGTTTATCGCTCAGTCAAGATATTAAATCTGACCTGGTTTATATTTCCAGAGGTTCTTCTCATTCCTGCCGTGAAACACTGAGAGAAAAGTACAAATTGACAAATGAATGAATGCCATACATATAGGCCGGTGGCAGAGACACAGGCCATCACTCAGCTTCATCGCTTTAATCGGAGAGAGCCACTGCATCACTGCATCCGTCCCTGACAATGATGGCAAAGTTAACACCGTAATATTCAGTTTCCTATTACATTATCCGCTGCACTCTTTTCCCAATACCAACTCTTAAATTAAATCGATTTACACATAGCGAAGATTGGTATTACATTAAAATAATAGTTGTGAATCATAATCCCGAGAGGGGCCCGAGGTGAGAAAATGTACCGGCGTGACTGTGAATTAAATATAGATTTTTTTTTTTTGGCTCTGTGAAGTTAATTTAAACTGAGAGGAAGGAAGAACATGTTGGAGTCTGCGGAGACAAGTCAGGGCTCGAGCCTGCTGAAAGCGCAGACTGCAAATCCCTGCAAACAAGCAGGGATCCCAGAAAGTAGCTTCACTGCTTCAGGGCAAGCAGAGGTATCTCTTAAAATCAGCTTATGTTAACTATTCACCATCAGTGATGAGAATTATTGGTAATATCTCAAAGATTTCTTTATTTCCTCCTCACTGAAGCAATGCCTTAGATTGATTTAAATACCCCTGATAGCTGACAATAAATAATGCCTCCCAAATCGATATCTTCAGCAAATCAGCAAATGACCACGTGTAATCTTGTAAGTGACGAAGAAGCCAAAGAAAATTACTACCCGACTGTATTCCCAGTATCTCTGCAGAGCATTTTAATGGCTCTCACCTCATTGCTTTGGTTTATGGTGCATATCATAACTACTCATTAGTCCCACAGGTCTTAGCATTTCCTCCAGACACAGAAGCTAAATGATTTGAAAAAAAAAAACAACAACTTGACATCCATTATAAACTGTCTCGCCCCGAAAAACTGTTAGAATCTATGTAATTGAGCATTTAGCAGCTAGAAGGCAGATATTTTCATCATGGGTAGAGAAAAAGAAAGCTACCCAAGGACTTCTAGCTTAGGCTTCAGTCACACAGGCCTAGAGCCTGGTTGGTAACCCAAGTTTTCTGGGTGAAATTGGTCACAAGGAGCCTGGGTGCTGCACCAAAAACTCTGTGATTGCCTTGGTCTCTACCTGATTGTGGCGGTCACGAATAGTTTTGATTGTCTGCAAACACTCTCTAACTAACCACCTAGCACCAACCAGACAAGGAGAACAATTCAGCTTCAAAGCCTCACCACTGAAACCAACATGATTCAAAAGGTGCACCTTACTGCTTTCCATTGCATTCCCCACTTTTTCACTATTTCTTGGTGAGTAATCGGTGAAAGTGTTTTGCAGACATGTCAGCATCTTCACTACAAACTATGGGCAACTGTGGCAATCTGCAAGCAACCAAGCAGTCACAAGGAGGTTTGGGTGTAGCGCTGCATACCTCTTTGTGACCACTTTATAGCATTAGCAAGCGTCCTCTTGCAGCCATTTACCAACCAGTTGGGGAATGCAAATTTTTCCCAGTGGTTGCCAGGCAGTCTCCAACTGGTCTTTAGACCTCTATGAGTGGGACCTTTTGTTAGTTTCACAAACACCTTACAAGGTGACAGCATTTTTAGTCTTTTTGTTTGTCTCCTGTGTGTCACCTCCCAGGAGGAGAGCTGGTCCACTTGCCGCCTTACCTCCGCATGGACTTCCTGTTGAACCGTGGCGTGCCTCTTCCAGCTCGAGGCGGGGGCGTCAGCAGCAGTAGTGGCAGCAGCAGCAGTGGAGGTGGAGGTGGTGTTGGAGCAAGTGGAAGTGGTGCCGGTGCTACAGGGGAAACAAGAGGAGGCGGAGGAGCCATGGGTCAGACCTGCCTAGAGCCCCAGAGGAGCCGTACCCTGAAGAGGCCACCTCCCATGGAACCCACCCCTATGGAAGTGCCCTCACCGAGAGAGGTTCAGCAGTGGCAGCCAGGAACTGCTTCCACCCTCCCACACAGGGATGTCCGGGAGAGGGGAGAGGCCCGTGGCGAGGTCCGGGGAGAGGTCCCTTCCTCAGGAGATCTAGCCCAAGCACAGGCTGCCAAGCTTAGCACCTCCCAGGAGTCACTGCTGGACTCCAGAGGACACCTGAAACAGAGCAACAACCCCTATGCCAAGTCTTACACTCTGGTATAACACTGGGACACAGCGGACTGCTTCCGACAACAGGACTACTGCAAACACACTGGAGGAGGAAGGACAAGAGGCAGACGAAAGGCACAGGATGGACAGTTTTCCACAACAGAAATTGTTGTATATAGAGCTGTTTCTGACATGCGTCTGAAGTGGATGCTTTTCTTTGAGTCTGTCTTTCTTTCTTTCACTCTTTTCTTTGTTTCCTCTCTCGCTCTTCTCTGTTGCTTTCACACCTTTCATTCTCTCACGCCTCGCTCCTCTTCTGATGAATTTTCTCTCACAGTTTTTATTTTCTACTTAAATATTCTTTTATTCTAAAGTGACAAAATATGAGGATTGCCAAAATGATTTATTTAAAATTTGAGAAAGAGAAAAAAATACTATTGAATTTATATCAAGGACAATTATAGTCATTATTATTATTACTATTATTATATAAAACAGAAAATATTTAAAAAAGAAGAAGGGACAGGGAGGAGGACTCTGCAGGAGAATGTTGCTTTGTTAATTTATTTTTGTTTTATTGTCGCAGTGTGATGAAATCTGTGGTTGGGAAACTGAGGGGGGTTTTAGCACTACAAGGAGCCAATAGAGGAGAAGAGGAGAGACCCCAGACGTGACCGCCAATGCTGACCAATCGTAATGTTTTCAACCTTTCTGACGACTGCATGGCGACTGATCCAATGACAATTAATAGGAATGGCTGGACATCCCAAAAAAAGAAAAAAAAGAGATAGAGAGAGAAAGAGAATTTTTGTCACACTATGAAATTATACAATGTGAATATATATAAAGAGATCACTTTTATTTGTGGATATTATGGGGAAAATGATTTGGTTAATAAAGTCCTTAGTCATGTTTGCACACATCTGAGTTTGGTTTATATTTCCAAGGATCAATATCCCTCCTTTTTCTTTAACCTGCCTTGTTCTTATACTTTAAACCTAAACTTCCAATTTACCTAAAAACAGCAGCCATGTTTGCTCATTAACCTCAGTTTCCTGATGACTGCAGCCTGATTTTCTGCATATTTAACATAATTCTGACAATCTTCAAAGTTTTTTTACTTTTTACTTCCTTACTTTGCTCCTTTTCCTACCACACGTTTCCCTTTTAGTCAACCTTCCATTAATATTTTAAGCAGTCATCTGTGGCTTCGATGCTGTGTTCCCCAGTGACAACTAAACTATAGCGATGCAAGGTATTTACACTGTCTGAATAGTAATTTACTCACACTGGAAATGAATAATTTTAATAATTTAAGATGCAAGATTTCAGATTTTCATGAACTGTAAGCTATTATTACCGAAATTAAAACAAAAAGCAAGATGGAAAGGAAAGTTGACCTTTTTAATTACAAGAAAAAATGTATTTTAGACGCACTAGTATTTGGATTTTGCATACTAATGCGTTTTCAGATGAGTGGGGTGATTATAGCCATGACAGGATTGTCAAAAAGAAAAAAAACTGTTCAACCTGGGAGAGCTGGAAACTGAACACAACACACACAGGACAAGAAAACAGGAAGTAACAGAACAGAAATGCAGACTTTACACAAAGACAAAAGGTAAACAGACAGAGACGGGGACAGGACTGAGGAACACAGCGAGGCAGGAAATACACAAACTAACAACTAAAATTGTCAAAGAACTAAAGGCACAGGTAACTGAGGTAAGGAAAGCAAAACTGTCAATATAAGGAGAATAGCAAATCACATTACAGAATAAGATTGATCAAAAATACAAAACTAGAGAAACCTAAACATCCCAAAACTCAAAAACCCCAGTCCAAGACCCACGGACCACGACATCTTCACCTGTTTATCCCCTCTTTTTCTCTTCTCCACCCCACTCAGCCTCATTATTTTACTTCATTTTGTGGAATTGTCTAAAGAAAACTTTGCACCAAGGTTGCATGAATCCATTGTTACTTATTGTCACTTAGTAGAGGTGCCAGCAAGCCGCATGTTCCCTAGTATGACCTGTCAGACATGGTCTACGCTTCTGGCTGGAAGCTGTGCAGTATCAAGCCCACAACTCCCCCCAGAGTAAATTTATTCAGTTTAGTTGTAGTTTGGGAGTTTTAAGATATTTATATAGCCATCGCCCTTTAACGAAAAGACCCTGATCTAAAAAAGCTGCTCGCAGTACAAAATATAATTACACTGTAAAGACACGTAAGTAGGGGATGAAAGGTTTAGTGATATCGGCAAAACAAATCCGAAAGTTGCTTCATTCGTATAATCATATAGCAGAAAAAAACAGTAACAGAATTAACGTTTAGAAGAATCATCCCTTAATTGTCCCACAGGGGGAAAAATTACTCCTCTGCATTTGACCCATTCACTCAGTGAAGTGCCGTGAATCCAGCGCCCAGGGAGCAGTGTGTAGAGACGGTACCTTGCTCAGGGGTACCTGAGGATAGTTTCAGTGGATTCGAACCCCCGACCTTCCGATCATGAGGCGAGCACTCTACCTACTGAGCTATCTCCTCCTCCTTTTGCATTTGCAATGTCTGATGTCACAGTGGAACCATAACACTGACCATCTGACAAAACTTGATGTCGTTTATTAACCTGAACTATTCCCAGTTTTGTGTGAATTACCAGTTATTGTGAAATCCACACATACATCATATCACGGCGTAAATGTCCCAGCTTTAACAGTTTAATTGAACAGTGCTGCCAAGTCTTCTCACTATAGCGATACCATCCTGAAGTACTCCTAACAGTAAAATTATACAAGTTAGAGAGGTCTGCTTGTTTAAAGGTAGGCTTAATACACTAAACTAAAAGTAACAAAAAAATACTTTAAAGAAATGTGCTGTTTGAAGGGTCATTTTTAATATTATTCTCTTATTTTTCTTGTTGTCAAAACATTTCTCATCGACATAAGCTTCCACAGAAACTGAGCTGAAGCACAAAAATACAGACATCATTAAAAAAAAAAAAAACTCGTCACGTTTTACGGAGGATTACTGGTGTGTAGAAGTTGTCTAAATGCCATGAATCGGTCTCTTGAGTGTGTCCACACACCAGCAGGGAGCATTGAACAGTGAAGAACAACCTTGGCATGGCACAAGCATTAATTAAAACATGAAAACAGGCTTGTGTGGATGCTCGGCGTTGGTTTTGATCAACAGATGGCACTGTGCAGTCACTGAATCGAGTCCTTTTGCTGATAACAAGTAGTGAGCGTGTGGACTTGGAGGAGGTGGAAAAGGATGGTTCAGCACCAAAACTATTTGTGACAACCTGGAGAGAAACATCAAGGGCAACCCAGCATCCATTCCAGCGTGTGTCTGCCATTTGCAGGAGCACGCCACCCTGAACACTGTGAATTATTCATGCCAGCGCTGACACTGGGGGCTAGATCAGGTTTACACTGTCACAGTGATCCCCACGGTGCCCCAGAATGTGGATGAGACAGCAGAAGCTGGGAAAAGATTGCTTGCACCCCAATGAATAACCATACAAATGCACACAAACGCACACACGCACACGCACACACACACACACACACACACACACACACGCACACACACTATGTTAATCCTTGGTGGTAAATCGATGCAGCTGAAGTTGCTTTAAGTTGTTCTGTTGCTGTTTTATTCTTCTCTTTATGCTGTGTACATTTGTCCATTCAGTGCAACACAAAAACTGACCTGCTGCAGGCTCTGAAATTGGCTGCCGGCTGCTGATTCACCAGGAAAACTTCATGCAGTTGCTATAAATGATTGCAAGGAAACGGTCACACTGGAAATCAAATTTAGCACCGTGGGCGAATGACAATAATTGCAGTTTCTTTTTTAAACCTGTGGACTCCCTTCGCTGGTGTGTGGTATCATAATAAAGATAGATTGCCCACCTCCACACCAAGAATACTTCATGCCAGTTCGCTTGCCCTCATACATTAGGAAGAAGCAGGACTGGGGTGTTAGTGTGTGACTTGCCTCCTGGCTGTGGGCCATTATCGCACCTCTCACCGCGCTCAGCATCCACCGAGGGAAACTCTGAGACAGTGGAACAGGATGAGGAGGTTTTAAAGCTAAAAGTGTATTGCAGTAGTTTGTAGCCTTTCTTTCTTTTTTATTTTGGCTGTACCACCACCCTGTTAGATGAATTCAAGTAACCTTTAAGCAACACTACGCATACACTTTTAGCTTAGTTAGATGTTCTATCCATTGATCTCTTACTTATCTCTGACTTTTCTGCTAGCTTGCTTGCGAAATCATTTTGTGTGCACAAATTTCAGATTCAATATGCGGGTACACTTTGTGGGAAAAAATACTGTTTATTTTGAGCAACAGAATTTGTTCAAACCCTTCCAAGCATCTGCAGTAGCTAGGAGACCTCTCCCACGGGAATGATGCTGTACTGTATGACTGCTAATTTTCAGAAGAAGCCCTTGTGTGCTGTGGTGAAGATTTTTAGTAGATTTGTTTTAACTCTCCTAGGAGGATACCATAGCATGATGTGCACTGTCAGTGAACACACGAGGTTAGGAACAGTCAAGAGATCTCCCAAGCGGATTTCATAATGAAGTGCCTTAAGAGTAGGTAGGAGACAGGGGGGCAATTTAGAGAGCATGAAACGGAAGGAAATTCCCCCGGAGTTCTCAGATTGTGCTCACTGTGTTTATCTCTCCCAGGCCCATTATTTTTCTTCTCAGTCTTGACCTCCATCTCTCTGCTCTGCTTCTGTATTGATCCTGCAGCATCTGTCCTTGTCTTCAGTGAACGACTTGAAGAGCACAGTATTTTTCTGACAAGAAAATTATTTCACATGGGTTCCCTTTGTCATATCAAGCAAACCAGTGGGCTATCAGCACTTAACGAGTTAGCTGTGGACTTGTAGGCCAACAAATACACTTCAGACGTTTACACACGCTCATCGTGGGCATGAATGTCATGGTCATTTGGGGCTTTTAATAATTTCTTTGAACTGTTCTTTTACCAGGGTAGAATGATTATCGCACACAACTTTAAGGACTGAAAAATAAGAGTTGGGTGCACAAGTTTGAATTTATTTTGGATTTTCTCTAATCCACACTGATTAAAAAAAGAAAAAAGTATACATGCAGGCTGAACTATATACATACATACACCCACAATAATGAGCCATTGCTAATTATCTCTTTGAGGAGGCTGAGGAAATTTGGCATGTCTGCCAAGATCCTCAGCAGCTTCTACAGCTGCACTGTGGAGAGCACACTGACCAGCTGCATCACTGCATGGTACGGCAGCACTACTGCTATGGACCGCAAACGCCTGCAGAGAGTGATAACAACCGCGGAGAAGATCATCAGGACTCCACTGCCCTCTCTGTAGAGCATCTACCATCGCAGAGTCCAGAGGAGAGCTGCCTCCATCCTCAAAGACCCCACACGCCCCCAACACGGACCGTGTGTGAAATCTAGAACATCCAGGCTCAGCAACTCCTTCTTCCCCACCGCTATCAGACTCCTGAACATCTGACCTACCTCAACAGCAATTTTGCACATCAGATCACTTTGCACACCAAGTTCATTTTTGCACATTTCTTCACTTACTTACTTGTGCTTACTTATTTATCTTCATTATTTATCTCCTTATTTATCTGATTGTATCTTGTTCTTAATCTCTTACCTAACTTGGCATTTGTGTACGGACAGCAAAGGAAGAATTTCATTGCACAGA
>VOQK01028363.1:0-10438 GCA_015052645.1 Benitochromis conjunctus
TATAACAAAAAACCCCCCCCCCCCCCCCTTTTTTTTTTTTTTTTTTTGGACAATTGTGAGGGAGGGCATTGGCCTTGGCTCTTCTAGTCTCTCTGTGTGATAGAGCTCTGCTGCCCAGGCTCCAAAACTATTAAAATCACATTAGTGAGCAACAATGATCCTTCACTGCTTTGGGTACTGTATTTTATTTTGGGTTGATCACACAAACACCATCCCAATGCTGTAAATACTCACTGAAGCACCAAATAGGTATTTATCCACCACTGAAAATAGACCCCAAAATAGACCCCTATTTACTTTAGGTTGAGTGGCATCAGAAATTAATTGGTTTGGTGCTAAGATTGATGTGGGGCTGTGGAAGTCAAGGCATTGCTGAGATGTTTTATTCTCGTGTGTTATTTTTATTATGTCAATAATAGAAGTGGATTGTTGTTTGATGGATGTATTGCATTATGTTGAATTTTGTGCATATGTCACCGAGTTGGATTATTTGGATTATCATAAGACATGATAATGTTCTTACGCTGCAGTATGAACTGTTCTGATGACATCAACTAAGTAGAGCTCGGGAGCCTGAAAACAGATGCTCTCTGTCTTTCTGTTGACTCTCTGTCCATGATCAACAGCATTTAAGCTCTGCAGCCTACACTCCGCTTGAAACATCACTGGCGAATTATTTTCCAAAACAGACGAAATCGGGGAGTTCAGTCAATTCTCTGAAGTCATCAGAAGCAGAAATGAGTTCAGCTACAAGCAATATATGGTGACATTGGTGCAGAAACATTGGACAGCTACAGTTAAATTGCATTTTAAAAGCATTTTCTAAAGAGACCGTGATGCCAAAGAGGCAGCAGAGAAGACACACAGACATTCAGTTGATTATTTCTTTGCTATAGTGTACATTTATGTGGATGTTTATTTTGAATGTTTGAATGTTGCTGCTGGGAGTCGGAGTAATGATTTAGTTCGGTATAGTACATTTTCCATCATGTATAATGCAACTAAATAAATGAGAAGCCAATGCCTGTGTAAGCTGAGTGCTTTTAGCTCAGTTGACCCAGCTGTAGAAGCTGGTACAGGCTAGAGATAGACATTGTCAGCTTCCACTGATACTCTACCACTGCTTTTTGACAGGATTGTATTTAAGTTCAACATGAAATTCATTTCTTTTTATAGCCCTTTTTTGGGGGTCTAGAATTAATATTAAAACACCTGCTCCAAAAATGTTCAGATACAGTTCAAGCTGTAGAAGCAGTCTTTTTGTTTCATTATAACATAGCAACCATATTAATGAAGAATTTTATGTTGATTTAAGTACTTAAATATGCCCCCAAAATGAAATATTTGACTATATTTACACTTCGAATGACAGTTGCCATGGCATTTGTGCTAGCAGCTGTTTAACTTTTCTTTACAAGGCATATTTAGATGCTTGATATTTGCCTGAACGTTAGCACATGGATAATTGAACCTTGGTAATTAATCATCTAGATTTTGTCTGATGTGAAGGCAGCCTAAGAGAAAAACAACCATTTTTCCTCAGATGGTATACTTTTCTAGCCTGAGGCGATGTGGGCTTTAGTAAATATGCCTTACAGTCAGTGCAACAGAGTAGTTTAGAGATGTGACTAGGTTTGGAAAAGCTGTATATTCTTGGAAATCCCAAATGGCTGTTTTGTTTGGCTAGTTTATTCTTCAGGATGCTACAAGAGTCCGAATGATATAGCAAGAATAATACTGGCTTACATTAGGTTTCCCTGGTATTTGTTATGTGTAGTTATTTATATGTCCTTACTAAGATAACAAGTTGTTACTAAGATAATCTTACGCTCTGCCCAACTCTGCGGAGATCAGTGGGTTGTTGTGTTCTCGGGGTTCAGCGTTTCCAACAGGGAAGTTTAAAAGAGTCCTCTGGTGGACAAAATATGCAACATCGACACTCAAACCATAGGAGTCATGGACGCTTTTCCCCTCTCTTCTTTATTTTTACCCCTCAGTCGTAAAAAGCTGATGGGGTATTGTCATCACACCACCAGATGGTCGGGTGGACTGGCAGCATGGACATCAAGTTTGTGAACAAGGCGACGTAGGAGCTTCAAAGTGATACCATAGGTGTATCTGCTAAAAATCTTGAAAGAGTTTGAATATTAGTGAGCCTGACCGCAACATTTTTGTTTTTAAAAACTTTTATTTCAGTGGAAACTAGACATTTTTTTAAACGTATGTACCCAGGTCTCTAGGAAGAATATCAACTGGTCAGGAGCTGGTTAGCTGAGAAACAGTTAAAAATAAACCTGCTTTTAACCTCTACTTTCCAGTAAATTCTTAAACTCTCTTTGCATATCTTTGCAATTTAAATTTTACACTTTTGCAAAATTTCGAGGTCTTATTTATTTATTTTTTCTGAAACAATTTGAAAACTTAGTTTTCCTTGAAACTTCCAGAAGTGCACAAATAATCACAAGCGTGTTCTTACAGGACAGTGATTTTAATGCTTTTTCCCTTTCAGTAATTACTGCGTTTCCACCTCGTTGATGTCTTTTGTCATCGTCTTTCTTAGGCGCTACGGAGGAACCAGAAGTCATTCCTGACCCTGCTAAGCAGACGGATCGCGTGGTGAAAATCGCTGGAATTAGTGCTGGTGTTCTCGTTTTCATACTGCTGGTGCTGGTAGCCATTCTGCTGGTTAAGAAGAGGTGAGTGACAGCTGCAAACAATACTCACTAAAGCAGCTCAATGAAGGTTTTTAAAGAGGGTAAATATTTACAAGACCAATATTGAATGCACACACCAACTTGCATGCAGCTGCAAGAACATACACACACGTACACACACAAATATGCTCTTAGTTCATTCTCTTGTTGTGTGTTGGTCCAGTATTTGCTGTAGTAACACCATCTTCCATCCATCCACCATAAATGTTGATCTCCCCTCAGAACCAGTTTGAGCGCTTCCTGAAGTTTGATTTCCCACCAAATCGATAAAGGCTTGTGAAAAAAAAAAAATGTTTTAAGTTTAAATAATGCTGCCTTAGTTTTTGATGATCTGGTGCAAGAAATGTCAGAGCTGAATGTATTCTGTTCTTGCATATTACAGCTGTTTGTTTAAGTGAAAGTAGGAAAAGGTAGAATGAAAGAAAATGTCAATCAAAAGATCTTAAGTGACTAGAAAATGCAAGTATGCATCTGCTTTGTCATAACCGCTTAAATGAACTCATCAAAATCAAAACAGTATCATGTTTTTCAGTTTAGAAAAGCCAAGCTGAGGTTCATTCTGCAGAAAGGTGGAGATTTTGGTAAAGTAGACTGAAGAAAAGATACATGCTGAAATGGTTTTGTGCATTTATGGTTGTGCTGTTATTTATTTTATTTTATTTTATTATTTTAGGAAATGTAAACAGATTCATGCGATATCTAACCTTTTACTTGTACAGCACAATAGCCCTGATAAGAATCAGAGACCAGAGTCGTGTCGGTGTAGCAGTTTGGCCTGTATTGTTAATTTGGTGCAGAGCTCCACTATGTGGTGGTTAGTCACAGTTACAGCCTGAGCATGCCTTACAATAGGTACATCTTTACAATAGATGAAGACAGAAGTTCTAATAAAGCTCTGATAGATTTTGTAGAAAATATTTTTTAAAAAGTGAGAAATTACAGACACATTCATGTAATATGCATGTATAGCTGCCATGCGTTTATGAAATATTATTGTTTTATTCCCACTTTTCCACATTCACTACCAGTGAAACATATGTATATGTACATAACAACATCAGTATTGCTGCAGTCGCATTATAGTCTCAGAGATTTTTGTAAACTAGTAAAATATGAAGATAATCAGAACCTTAATGAGATACATGAAACCCTGAATATTGTTTTATCGATAACAGCGTTGGAAAGTTGGAAAAGCAGTGAGAAGAAACAGCGTTTTAATATAACCTTCTTAGTCTTGGATGCACTGTGAAGCTCCATTAGGCCAAATTTTGTTTGACTACTTTTGGGAGAATGTGTGCTCATGTGTATGTGTTTGCATCTGCATTTATAATTTATGTAAATGAGCCAGCATGCGTGTAATAATTAACAATTCCTAAAAAATACTGTTATTTCTGTGATTTTAACTTTTCACTTAGAATAGATGAGGGAGTGCACACTTGAAAAAGAATAATTAGGAATAATTAAGAATAATTCGTTTCCACTAACAGAGACCCAGTAAATTCGGTAAAACTATTCACATAAAGCGTTTGGCTTACCTATTAGGTGCTATGACTCATCATCAATTTAAGGAAACGTTTCAGGGGATTTTGCTTTCCTCTGAAAACATTGAAGGACTGCATCTTGGCACAAGCCTTAAGAGAGCAACCAGGAAGAGTCTCTCAGTTACAACCAATCATAATTTCACTCAGCAAATCAAAAACAATTACAGACATTAAATCACAGCCAGTAATGATCTCGTATCATCAGAGAACTTTGCTCTCGTGGCTCCTGACCTCCATATTTTTCTTCTAATTTGCGTAATGAATTAATGCGAGCCAGCGTTCATGCTGCAGCTTTAGTGTGAAAGTGCAATTGTAAGTGATGATCAGACAAGCTGAGCTTAAGGGGTAGGGTAGATGTTCTATTTGAAATGTGTTTTGCAGAAGCTAAGACCACTGTGTTTTGCGGGGTGTTTATTTTTGTCATATCTAACAGTATTTGCAACATTGTGTGTACTCAGTGGCTTGATTGCTGTTACAGATGTGACTTTTTTCATCCCTTGAGTATTGGATTGGATTTAGTATCTGCTATTGTTGAGGCTTTGAAGCTTAACATGAAGTTATGCATTTAATCTACGGGCTACAACAAGTAAATATGCTTGATAGTATAAAATAAGGCTGTATATACAGCGAGTGCAAGAGCTCCTGCATGTTTTAACAGCTTGAATCACAACACAAAGACAGCACACACAAATAATTTGTTGCAACAACTTAAAATGACTTTGAAAAAAAGTTTTATTTATGCAGAAAGTCTGGTTATAGCATGATGATTCAAACATGTTCATTCTGGTATTTTTACACTCATTTCTACTAGACGTTTGACGAGTTGTGCATCATTAGTGCTCTAGACTTGTGATTTTTTTTTTTTTTTTTTTTTTTTTTTTTTTTTTTTTTTTTTTTTTTTTTTTTTTTTTTTTTTGATTTAATAGTTTTCTCTTCCATAAAGGTTTCTGGGGAGATCAATCTTCATTGTCATTAAACCTTTACAACTTTGAACAACAATACTGCATCTTTAAAATAGTGGGACATGATGACATTGCAGTGACATCATGCTTGCTTTACAGGAAGCGAGCTGCCTGGTCTTACAGATTGGATAGCTTTGTGTCAGTTTTCACCGAGTATTTCATAGGAGTGCGTTTACAAAGATCATTGGCTGATTAGGGTTTAATCTCTAATCGGGCCATCAGCTTAGAGTAAAAAGTAAAGTTTTAAAATACTTGCATGAATATTTTAAAATGGCACAAAAAATACAAAAAAGAGAAAAGAAAGGCTGCATGCTGATAGGTTGATATTGGTGAGTTGTTGTTCAAGTTTCATAGCTTGTTTTGTTTTATTTCTTTAGTGTTAGTTTTTGTTTTTGTTTCTTTTTTTTCTTTTTTTGTCAGAAATAGGTACCCTAGCTAATGTGGCACCCCTTGCATGACCCTCAAGTTTTAGCAATCAAAGGGTGTTTTCTTCTGTTTTTGTTGTTACTGGTTGAGACAGGACAGTTTTGTCCTAATTTGCATATTCCCTTGTGTCTCACTCTTTGCTTTCTGATTGGCTCACAACCCCAGGAGGACCTACTATTCATACTCTTATTACCTGTAAGTAAACAACCAATCAACAACCAGCTCATCCAGCTGCTGTTATCTTATTGGGCGAATTATTAGTGGCTAGTTGTTGTTATTTTTAAAGATGCAGTATACTTTTTTCAAGACAAAACACATTTTCAGCTCTGACCAACCAGCCAAAGTCATCCTCATTGACGCCTCACCAGGGAGGGGGTCAGTTCACTTTCATGTCAATCTGTTCAGGATTTCAATTAATTCTTTCTTGTTTAAATGATTTTGATATTTTCAAAATATCTATAATGTCTGCTTTTTTTTTTTATCAAGAGAATGTTGATGATTTCCTGTCTAAAACGTCCAAGCTATGAATGAATGCAAGAATTTATTTGAAGGACTGAACTGAGAGTGAATTGATCTCAGCCCTGGTGTCCTCTACATGCTCCAAAGTTGCTCTGAAGCAGGCTTAAGAAGGCCAAAGTTGGCCATAAACCAGAACCAAGCAGGCCAGAGTGGGACGACACAGGCCTGAGCGTGTTATTTGAAAAAAGAATGCTGCACTTGTGACTTGTAGCTCTTTGTGTGCATGTAGTCATGTGATCATTCATCCGCCCATCAAGTCACAGGTATCATGGTAAAGCTCTGCTGCGAATGTTCAGTGTCTCTCTCTCTCTCTCTCATCGGTGGATTTGAACTAGTTGGTTACCTATTTGGGATACGTGGTCTATGATTTTGTGTGGGCTGTTCTTAAGGTTTTTCTTCTTTTTTGGTTTACGTCTTTGTCTACCCAGGCCATTACAGGCTCTGACCAAGATGGATCACAAATCAATTATTTGTACTGCCTCAGATATTTTACAGTCATTGCTTGTTTTTATCCACAGTCACCAGACACAAAATCAAGATGTGCTGAGTATTAATGCAGGACGACTTATGTACCTTAACGTTCCCATGGAGCAGTTTAATGAGACATATTTCTTTCTACACTAGGACAACTGCTTTGCTGAATTTTTTTTGAACTTGCTACAACCACTGCTTTTTTCTGTTTACCATTAAGTAGCAGTTTTCTAATATTACATCTATTAAAACACATAATCAGGAACACAATTTTGGATCCACAGTGTCTCCTTTTTTCCTAGCATAGCCAATCTAAGCGTTTCTAACCCATCCATTTATTCCTGTGCACCTTAAGAAGTTGGATGTGTTCCTCATCAGTGAAAACATTCTGCCTGGTGTCTTGGAATACATTTGCAATTTTAGTAATTAGGCATGTTCATTAGATATTCATGCATTTTTATGAATTCATACAGAACTTCGAATTAATTCATATTTCAATTGTGAAAATCAGAAAATAGTGTAAAAAGAAAAAGTAGTTCAGTAGAGATCCATTCTAGGTCTGGTCTCAGCTTCAACTTCCTCATTCCTTCTCACTCTCCTTCCTCTTTATATATACAACATATTGAGAAAATACTCAGCATGTGGTGGTTTATATATTATGCAAATATTATAATTCAGTGACACACACACACACGCAAGTAGCTACACGCGGTCAATAGTTAAATCTATGTTTCTACTGAGTGTGTGTGTGTGATCTCAGAGGTGGAGATGGTGTATGTTGGGGTCAAGAGGTAAAATATACACAAAAAACAGCATGCTTTCTATCAGTCAGAGCTGTACATTGCATCAGTTTGACAGCAATCCAAAACTGATTGGTAACCAATCAAATGCACAAGATGTTATCGCCCCTACCTACAGGCTCTCTGTGTTTCAGCTGCAGAGATTTTCTTTATACTGCGCAGAAATTTAATAACGAAGAGCTGTTGTCTTAACTGATGTGGATCTACGGCTCTGCGTACATAATGTTCCTGCATGATGTGTCATGCTCGACATATTAAGTCCTTAAAAGTGTTTCCCTGCAACTTTGTATGTTGAAAACACTGAAAGATTAAATATGAAAATGATTTGATGCTGATATCTATTTAATCAGGCACCAGAGTCATGATAAAAAGCAATTTCTCATTACTCAGATTGTTTTTTTAAAATTGTGAAAGCAATGCCATTTAATTCGAAAATTCACAACAGCTGGTAAAGATGCATAAGAGATTGAAAATCAGTGTCCCACTCTCATAACTACTCACTGACTATTTGTGACATGACTAGTTCAAGTTCTACTATTCACCTGGTGATAACTGTTGGTTGGTAAATGGTTTTCCTTAAGGGTTGCTGTTCATTGTAGCTCAATCCTTGCTTCTGTTTTAGTGGGATTCACCCGATCTTTGCTGTCAGATGAAAACCAAAGAATTCGTACACTTTTTAAAAATATATAATTAGTTTCTAGTATTATAATCCTAGTAAAAATACATTTGCATAAAGTTCATAAACATAGAAAAATAGGTTGATACAAGTAAAAATTGAGGGAACGGTAAAGTTCAGAGGCTTTCATCTGACAGCTGTAAGCTACAAAAAAAGATCTTCTTCCTTGGTTTGAATTAGATGCTGCAGTATTTTCCCTTTGCTCCTTTTGCTGAGCCTGTTAAATGCTGCCATATAGGGGAAAAAAAAGCCTCTCCTCTACCTTCCTTGCTTGTTCTCTTCTCTTTCCTTCTTCTCTTTTTTCTTCTCCCTGCCTTTCTATTCTTCTCCCATTTCCTTATTTTTGGTTTCAAACTCTGCATCTTGAGTCAGCAGCCCCAGCCAAAAAGTGATCCAGCTGCTAGATTCGCTCATTCTTACTGTGGCTTCATGTTTGTGTATTTATTTGCACAATTCCTGACTGTCTGTCTATCTCCCTCTAACAGGAAGCTGGCTAAAAAGCGTAAAGATGCCATTGGAACAACACGACAGGAAATGACACACATGGTGAACGCTATGGACCGCAGCTATGCTGACCAGAGCACTCTGCATGGCGAGGACCCCATGGCTGTGACATTTATGGACTCTCACAACTACAACAACAGATGTAGGTTCATAAAATCAATTATTAGCAAAGTTTTACCAAAAAAAAAACCTTTAATTAAATGTATAGCTGTAAATTTTACATTCAGTTTTTCCTATCCATCTTCTATCCACACTGATTAGAGGTGAATCTTTGCAAAAATCATGGTTATTTTCATTAACAGCCAAGCTCCTGTTCACAAGCTGCAACTAATAGTTATTAATGCAATTAGTTAATATTTTAGTAATCAAGTATTTTTTATGCAATTCTCAACTTTATAACAATAAACAGAAAAATAATCAGTCATTTGTTTGCCAAACAAGGATCTATACCTTCAATTTTTTAGCCTAAAAAAAGACTCAAATGATGGATCAATCATTCCCTCACAGGGAAAGCAGGACAGCATAAATGTAGAACTAATACATGACAATGATGAGGAAAAAAATGATGAAAGGTCTTGCCAGAATTTGTGATTTGTCTCAGTTGTCCCGGTATATGCTTTAGTAAATCTGAAGTTGCAATATGTTTCCTCGCCATGTTTCCTCCTGCAGTGCCCAACGATCCTCTGGTTCCTACTGCTGTGTTAGGTGAGACTTTTAGTGTGGTTGGATATGTCACATTTATCACCTCTAGCACCTGTAGCGATCACCTACCGTCATCAAATACACCTTGAGCTTGTAACCCTAGCACGTATTATCCCATCTGTTTTGTGTTCATAACTGAAGTTTGTAGCTAGAGCTGTTGGATATCCTCAAAACATCTGTTACAGTGACCTTTTATATTTGTGTAAATCAAAAGTTTGGCTTACTGGGATGTTTCTGGACCATTAGAAGGTTTTTATACTCAAAATGAATCCATAAATGACAAAAAAAATCAAGGAAAATTTAAAGAGGTATAACAGATTAGAATATGTGAAGTTGGCAAAGCTTTATGTTCATCTTTTATATTTTTCTGCCAACTTTCTGTGTAGAACATGTCTGGTATAAAAAACAAAACAAACTCCAACAGCTAAGCACTTCATCTGTCATCCTGCGTTTTCCCTTTGGTTCAGTCATTCCCAATTCCAGCCATGGTTTCTGTTTCCTGCTGCGAGTTATTGATATTCACAGTAATTGCCATCATTCTCCCTTAGAGACCTCATTATTTCCACTGTTTTGAGTCGTTTTAAGGCGTGCCATTTTGTCTCCCAAAAATGACAGAAAAGAAGGCTTAAAAGGAGGAAGACAATTTGTCATGTTGCCACAGCAAAATGACTGCTGATTAAATCTGTGAAAACACTGAACAACTTAGTGCCTGCAGCCTTGTCTCTCTGGCAGAAGTTTTTCTATGCCATGGATCTAGAAGTCTACTTGAGTATCTACCATCTGTGTTATTCCCTGGACTTGTTTTGTGCTGAAGCCCCACTCCGAGTGTCTGAATCTGTAGCTTTTGGCTAGTTGGATGTTTCTCTAGCTTCAGTGTTGCAGTGCAATGTGTTTATCTGTAGTTTCGTCTAGTGTTGACACTGCAGCATGATGTGGAGTTCTGAAATACCCTTAAGGGCTTCACAAACCACAGTGCCACCAAACTGTGTTAATTAACTGTTCCATAGCCTCTAATTTGGAGTGAAGGCTGCAGTTACAATCTGTCTTGGCCAATCACTTCACAGAGGAAGAAGAACTAGCAGGAAGTAACAAATTAAGAGGCAGTGTCGGGTCAAGTTTACTG
>VOQK01028364.1:0-11768 GCA_015052645.1 Benitochromis conjunctus
AACAGACATTTCATTAAATAAATAATATTTTTACTTATCATAATAAGGACACTGTAGAAGAAAATGTGATTCATACTCAGTTTCTCCCAAGTGACATAACTTACATCTATTGATCCAGAAATCTATCCCATAATAATAATCCCAGCTCAGACAACAATTATTAATAATTTAGCCACCTACATGTTTACCACAAGGAAACAAGAGGTTCACTTGATTGCATTTCTAAACCTTTTCTTTCACAGAAATTACACACTTTAAAAAAAATCCTTTGTGCCTGAAAATGGCTTCGATGTATCTCTACACCCCCTTAAATATGTGCAGATCTATGCATCTATGAATATGCAAATTGTTCTTTGCTTCGGTCTCCACCGTCCCTCCACCATGAGCATACCTGCTCACCTCCGACTCTGCAGAAACCATTTGAAAGTATGCAGTGGGAAGTTATATAATTGGAGTACTTCAATAGTACATGCTCAAACTGAAAAATAATACTGAAAAATAACAAGAAGAGTGAGTTGTTCTGGGTTGTCTTCATGGGAATGTTTTTTATGTATTACTCTTTATGTTCGAAGTGGAATGATAATTACTAAAATGAGCCTTAACAAACAGATAATAATGTTCTGCCAGTGTTATATTAGCTGAACCTTGATCCCTAAAGCCTGTTTTGAATAGTTAGCCCCACCCTGGAGTTGTTTGAATTTATTCCTTAGGTTTGCTATGTATAAAAAGCTTTCTGAATCTTTGTTTTTTAGGCTGCCATTGGTCCACTGCAGTCACTGGTGTAGTAAAGGAGTGGTCAGTGGCCCCAAGTCTGGTTACCCAGTACAACCTATAAGTGCTTGATCACAGAACTAAAGATATCGTCAGTATTATTTATCTAGTAGACCTATTCTTGCAGACTCTGCTCGAGTCCACTGTTTTTAATTGCACATACTGTACCAGCAGAACACAACTATGCATTACCATTTCAGTATTTTAGCTTTTAAAACTGTTGGAAGAAATATTATTTTATAAATTGCATCAGATTTATTTTGTCATTAATTGAAGGTTACATCCTCATGGTACACTTCAATATGGGAATCATCCCTGCATAAAGAAATCATTCAGGTGAATGATCAAAAAAATTGACTATTTGTCCAACTGCAATTTGGCACGCAGAGTGAGACATCAGTTTCTGTACCATAATGGTCGCTGCAAGGGAGCCGTACAGAAGCTGTCCCGCTCCGCCACTGTAATTTCATGGCAACTGCTCACCTGTGGTGTCCGCTCTTTTGTCTCATTCATCCCTTTTTCTTCTTTTTTTTAACCAATATTTGAAACTTTGAAACTAACAATATTTTTTTAATAAATTTTTTTAAATTAAAAAAATCAAACTTTTTCATTTCTAACGTTTTAACCAAATCTAATTTTTGTCGGTTTCCTTTACACGCCTAAAAAAATGGTATCTTAATTCTTCACTGAGCTGTCCACCTTTTTAGTTAGCAGCTCTTTATTGTTAAAAATGTCATAAATTGTTCACTGACAAGCTTGTTCACTATATGTATTTCAGCAGTGCTTAATAAATAATGTTCTACAATGTTCTAACACATAGAGGCTGTGCTTTTGAAGTTGGCTGCACATGCAGAAATGATTCTGCACAGCAGCATGCGGCTTAACGTTTAGTATGAGGAAAATGTTTCTAAGATAAATTTGGTATTGGACGAGCATTTACTCCTTTATTAAAAATCACGATATGTAGTTTTCTTTGGGGACCTAGAGAGACAATTACATGTTTTTGATGATTCAGCAAAACCTGATTTTGTGGTCAATGATAATTCCTCCAAGAATATCTTTACATAGCAACTAGTTAAGTTTAGGGAATGATTGTGGTTTATTAAACAATAAAACACAATCTTCTGTGCTAATGTAGTAAATTTGCTTGTGAGATTTCTGGCTGGGATCTCCATGAAACATCCTCTCTCCTTGGCTGGTCAGCTGTGCAGCCGTGACTGGATTCACAATTTTTAGCATCCAATTTGATTTCCTGCCTGCCAAATTACTTTTTGGATCACAAAATTCGGATCAAACGCAGGTGGGCTACCTTCCAGAGTGGCTAGTAGACCTGACAGACTTAAAGCCAAAGTCAAGATGCACACAAACACCCACGCTCATGTGCACAGCCTGCCACCCACACACACAAAGATACACACACTCAAACTCTCTCTGTGTCTTGATGGCGAATATTTCATGGCTCATTTGTCTGAGTGTCTGAACAACAGAAAGCAAGAGAGACAGAGAGATAAAAACTAATGATAGAGACATGAAAAGAGAGGATGAATAATAGAAAGAAAAGATGAGAGGGAGTGCGAATAATAATGAAAAGAGAAGATGAGACAGTAGAGGGAGAATGGGTGTTGAAGTAATGATGCAGGAATAACATCCTCCTTATTGTCTCAGCGTGTCTATGTGTCTCCTATCTTAGTCTTATTCTGTCTCTTCCCCTTGCCTCTCCATATCTCCGTCTCTCATCTTTCAAGTCATTTCATCATCAGCCATGCGGCAGAGACAAGGCCGAGTCAAAAATCACTCAGAGACATTTTTTTTCCTTCAGATTTTCACTTGAACCAAGACCGCAAAGGACCTCTTTGTGGTTCACATCAATGGATAGCTTACTAAACATGCCTACTGAAGATGATCCATGACACAAACACATAACAACCAAAGAGAGATTAAACAATCAGAAGGAGCCAGAAAATGACCATAAAGAGGTACAAAATCACTACAAAAAGATCGGAAATGTCGGCACATAGAGAAAGGAAATTACCGTAAGAAGAAAAAATGATAATATAACGCAGCAAAATGGCAATGCAGACACTTAAAAAGACCAAATACACAAAATAAAAACAACCAAATCACTCAAGAAGTGAAATATGAGCACAAAGAGATTCTAAATGACTACAACCAAAATTGACAAAAAATTGTCTTAAAAGGAATGCAGAATTGTGATAATTGTCCATGAAATGGTACAAATCAGCCAGGGAGGGCATGCGTTTACACAAGAGCCACAGAAAATGACAAAAAAAAGGTCATGAAAATGAACAAAAAAAGTTAAATGAACAGCAATACTAAATAAAATGACATCAAATAAACACAATATGTTGCAAAGTATGACCAAAAAACAAAATGTCAATCAATAGACACAAAGTAACTAAAAGGATGTGCTACTGGCAAAATGGAAATGGAATGGCCACAAAGAAATGATAATCATTACAAAAAGTAAAATGGGTGTGCAATATCCATAATTAGACAACAATGACCAGAATAAGATGCTAAATTGCAATACACTTAAATCCTAGCACAGCAGCAAAAAATGGACACAAAGAAACTGAAAATGACTATACAGACGGCCCTAATCTCCAAAAACAGACACAAAAAGATGTAAAGTGACAAACTGGATACAAGCTGCAAAATTTCTACAAAGAAACCTCAAATGTCTGCAGAGTATAATGACTGAAAGGAGAAGCAAAAGTGCCATAAAGGGATACAAAATTACCACAAATAATGCAAAAGCATGACAAATGGCCACCACAGAACCTAAAAGTGACAGTAAATTGCAGCAAATTTGACAAAAAGAGATAAAAAGCAGCCATAAAGTTACATCAAAAACAAAAAGACCAAAAAAAAAAGACATCTCAAAGATACAATACAGCAAAAGAAAGAAGATGAGGCCAAAATATGCCAATGGAGATACAAAATGTCAATAAAGTGACAAGAAATCCCTCCAGAGAAAGTCAAAATACCCAAAGAGATGCAAAACAACTATAATTCGACACAAAGTGGCAACAAAGAGAAGTAAATTTATGTTGAAGTATTTTTTTTATGTCCACAAATAGACATAAAAAGAAGGCAGCGAGGTGGTTTTATGGCCTTAAAATGAGTCAAACACAAAACAAGCACAAGAATAGTTTACTAGCCAAAAGCAATACAAAACCAGAAAAAGATACAAAATGAAAGCATAACTATAAAATGAAATGAGAGACAAATACAGAAACTCTTCAAAATGGCAGAAATAAGTCGCCAAAATGACCACAATCAGAATTTTAAAAACAGACACACAATGGACCCAATGAGATCCACAAATAAATATACAAAGAGACAGATAATAAACTATAAAAAATAGAAAGAACATTCAAAACTACTCCAGAGAAATATAAAAAAGTGTCTCTTTCAGTCCTGGTGTCTTGTTGTCACGTGGAAGAAACTGGCGTTTCTTTTACATGACATATCTCGTTGTCTCACGTTCACATCTTCATCTTCAACTATTTCAAGAAATCATTTCCACTCTCAAATATAACACAGCAAAATGCACATAGGTGTGCCCCCTTGCAGGCACCTTTCTCTCACAGCTAATTTAAAATGAGTGGATTCGTATGTTTCAGACATCGGCTCAGCATCTCCAGGGAGGTTTTTGGGCTGCACGTTACTTTACTCTAACTTTAATGCTAGTCTTAATTAACACCTCGCAGGCACCGCCGGCTTCTCTTTTCTTACTCTGACTAAAGCTACCAAAATATGTGTGTTTTATCGTTCTTTTTCCTGTTACGCCTGTTTTGAATTGCTTAATTCCAAAAGGCAGAGTTACAGTGAGGCTCAGAGGAACAGGAAATCAGTTGCTTGTCTGAAGAGCTAGTTCCTTTGATAGGAGTTTGACATCCTCGAATCATGACTTCTTTCTTCTCAGCCTCTCCCTCTGACCCACCCCTTTCCTCCTCGTCCTCCACCTCCTTGTTCTCCTCCTCCTCCTTTTCTTCTTCCCCTCCGCTGCCTCATTACGTGCTGCTTTAATTAGCCTGTCTGATATTGCAACCGGACTTCAGAGAAGCGGCAAGAGATGAAGATAGAGAGATAGAGACAGAGACGGAGGAAGGAATAAGTAAAGAGGGTTTTTGAAGTCCACAGTGTACTTTGTGGGTTAATTACACAGCTTTTCCCTCCCACTTCTCTTTCACTTTTTACTGTTGTCAAGTGATAAGTGCATGTAGAGATGTTGGACTAAAACTGACAACAAGCATAAGTTTGACACACTCCCATACCATTTGCTGAAGTCCTCAGAATTAAACATAATTCAGTTTTCAAAAGTTGTTTCTGTTTTATATTACCTCATAAACTAGTAGACTGACTTGAGGCTGTGGTTTTTTTTTAAAGTCATGAAAGTATAAGGAACCACTGGAAAACTGCAGCATTGTGGTCAACAGAAACATTGCACTTCTTTACACCCTTGTCCCAAACTCTGAGCCACGCCCATTAAAATCATTCCTGTGTACTATGGGATGTTAGTTAAAGGACAGCTGGAAACATAAAACCACAGAGGGTATGTAAGAGATGGACATTGCTGCTGAGGAGTTTACATTTTGAAGCCTTATTGTTGGGGTCTCAGAGCCATATCATTGCTCTGCTAAATCCATTAAAACGCTCATAAGCTACCAACTTCACAAACATGAACGAGAGGTCAGTTTTTTTGACTGACTTAGAATTATGAGCTAAATGATTAATCGGTTAATGGAGAAATGAACCAGCAGGTTAGACCATAACTTAACAAGTTCCTGCAGGCCTGATAAAAACAAACCTGGTTTTAAAATAGCTTATATCTGCTACTGGTGACTTGGGTTTGAGAGTTATTTGTTTCAGCCTTTAGAAACCATATGGGTTCGACTCCTTTGTGTATGTGTTGTTGTTGTTCCTCAGCGTGCTCCCACACAGGACAGATATTGGCCAGATTGCCAAGCTGTGCTTCATGCCAGCTACTTTTTAATGGTGATTTTGCTCTCAGTGTGAACTCCTATTCGGGAAAGCAACTTTTGTTCCGTAAAAGTAATAGTCACTTTAATGCTCAGCTGCCTGCATCGGATAAGGTATGTTTTTTTATGATATGTATGCAAAAGTTTCACTTCCTGTTCGTCCTGCAGGTCCCTCATGCTTGTACGAGGAGTAAGAGATGACACAGATTCACTGCCAACTCTGTTTCAACACAATCACAAAGATAGATTTGGATTTCTTGGCTGCTTAGTCATTCTTTTATTTTCTCTTTCTCTGTTTTCTCATCACCATTATTGTTCTAACATGCCTGCAGTTTAGTATTTATGAAGTATTTCCTTCCCTTTTTTAACTAGTTTTGTCCACTACCTCTATGCAGATCAGGTATAAGGACATGATAGCAAGTACAAATTCTAGTACTTGTAGGATTTTATGTCTTTAAATGAAATCCGTGCCTAGTTGGTCACATTTTCAGCAAGTGTAGAAGCTGTAAAGAGTTTTTTTTTTTTCATTAAACATTCAAACTGAGAAAATGTTCAATTTAAAGAAAAAATTTAGGTCATTTAGTATTTGATAGCAGCAACAGGTCTCAAAAAGGCCACGTTTACCACTGTGTAGCATCCTCTCATCTTTCAACAACAGTCCCTAAACGTCTTGGATCTGTGTAGACCAGTTGCCAGACTTTTGGGAAAGAAAACGTTCCCATTCTTGTCTGATAGAAGATTCTTCCTGCTCATCAGTCCTGGGTCTGCGTTGTTTGTTTGTTGCATTGTTTGTTTCACGGTGCTCCAAATGTTTTCAGTTGGTGAAATGTCTGGTCTGCATGACAGGCCACTCTAATACTACGAATCCATGCTGTTGTAATAGCTACAGTATACAGTTTAGCATTGTCATGCTGAAATCTGCAAGGCTTTCCCTCAAAAATATGTCATCTGACTGGGAGCATATGTTGGTCTAAAACCTGGGTATACCTTTAAATGTGCAGGCAGCCAATTCCATAGGCACCAACGCAACCCCATACCATGAGAGATGCAGGCTTTTGAACTGAGCGCTGATAAAAAGCCAGATGGTCACTCTCCTCTTTACTCCGGAGGATGCATTGTCCATGTTTTCCCCCCCAAAAGAATTCAAATTTCAATTCGTCTCACCACTGAACAGTTTTCCACTTTGTCTCAGTCCATTTTAAATGAGCTTTGGCTTAGAGAAAGCAGCAGTGTTCTGGATCATGGTTACATGCGGCTTCATCTTTGATCATAGAGTTTTAACCTGCATTTATGGATGGCACAGCAAACTGTGTTCGCAGACAGTGACTTCTAGAAGTGTTCCTGAGCCCATGCGGTGATTTCTATGAGAGAATCATGTCTGTCTTTAATGCAGTGGTGCCCGAGGGCCCGGAGATCACAGGCATCCAAGACTGAGCATCGGCCTTGTCCGTGCACGGATTTCTCCAAATTCTTTGAATTTTTCAATTGTTACCACAAATTCTAGACACTTTTTTGTTTTTTTGCAAATTGTTGAACCTCTCCCCATTTTTACTTCAGAGAAACGCTGCCTCTCTAAGCTACCCCTTTTATATCCACTCATGATACTGACCTCCTCCAGCTGTTCTTTTTAGGTCCCCTTACGTATCCAGCCTTTTGTTTTCAGCCAAATTCAAAATAAGCTGATATATTTCATGAAATAGAACAATCTCTCAGTTTAATTGGAGATAAAGTATCACGCCTCCAAACACGCCCCTTCCGGCTCTTATCTATATATGTTCCCCCAGTTCTACAAGCTGTCCATTCTCGTTTACGTGCCCCTCCCTCCACTTTTCAATTCTTTAACTTCTTCACTTCTATTTAGTACATGGGGATCTGCCAGTCCCCTTTGAGGCCTTCCCCATTCATGTCCAAGCCATTCACCTTTACCTACTAAAACGCTGTCAGACCTAAAATAAGGACGTGGGCCCAGCGAGTGAAATAACTGATGTGTTTTCTATGTTCAGTTGTAAATATAAAATAAGGGTTTTTATGAGATTTCCAAATCTTATTTAACATTATTTAAATCTTATTTACATTTTATTCAGCAACTCAGCTTTTTGAAATATTTGGGTTTTACTTAAATTGTATGTAAAAGAAAACATAAAAAAATATTTTATCTTGTATTTAGTTGAGCTACTTAAACCACAAAACCAATAAAATGCATCCATTGTTATTTTCCATTGTTTTGTATTGTTATCTGACAAAGTTGGGGGTACTCACTGGATAGTCCAATTGTAAAACAAATGGTCAAAATTGAAGCCTGAAAAGTCAAGATGTCCCGACTTTTATTCCCCAGAATGAAAGATCAGCTTGACTTGGCAGCTCGAGCCTGATAGCATCTTTTGTTGAATCCTTCCTGCTGAGGGATACAAAACTCTTTCATATTGCCCTTCACTATTTATAACACAGACTTTGTGTTAAAAACAAGTTTTAAGGTAAGGTTATTTGGACAGCACATTTCACATAAAAAGGCAAACAAAGTGCTTTCTGAATGCATGGAGGATCTCAAAAGAAAAGCAGCACAAAAACATTAAAATACTAATTAAAAGAGTTGAAACTGAAAATAAAAGAAAAGCATGATACACCGATAACACACAAGTTAAAATCAGAGTTAACAGAATCTGTAAAAGTGGCATCTTAAATAAGTAAAAACACTGGATCTATATCTTAGTTTTAAAAATGACAAAAGTTGGAGAAAATCTAAGTTTTAAGAGGAGCTGATGTTTGGGTTGAACTCTGGATGCCACTATTGTACCAACCCCCGAGGATCCGAAAGAACAACCAGACTTGTGCTCAGCAAAAATATATCTGATGTATTTTGGGCTCGGACCACTGAGAGCCTTATAGATAATAAGTAAGGCTTTAAATTCAGTTATATATTCGCAGTAACAAGAGGCCGGTGCAAGTATCTAAACACTGAAGTAATAGCTTTTCCCCTCTTGGTGTTTATTGAGACAATCCTTCCCCCGAAAATGACCTCATAGGTGATCGTACAAGCTGTTGTTACTGCAGTTGTTTTAAAGTTAAGCAGCATCCAGCAGCCTTATGAATAAACACAAGTAAAACATATACTTGTTTACGCTTTGAAGCATTTGTTTCACATAAAAAAGGTAAATTGTGTTTGTTTTTGGTATGTTTCAGACAGTAGGAACCAACAGCCACTATAACTGCTTAGTTGTAGGGCTGAAGTAGTTTAGTAGGAGCAGCATGTTTAATGAGATGTCCACTTTTCCTACTGGGGAGGCCAAAGAAGAGTGTGTTACTGTTGTCCATCCTGCAAGGGCTCAAAGCACAAATGAGGTTTTCTAAATCTTCCTTAGACACCATGTTTCTCCTTTTAGCTAATTTAAGATGCCAGGATAAAGCCTGAGTCATAACTTGGAAGTGGACAGTGAAATTTAGATCTTCATCAATGATTACACCAAGATTCTCGCCTTGGGTTTTAGTTTTTAGTGCTCTTTACGCTGTGTGAGTGTAAGTCTTCCTTCTTTATTGCCAAAAGAAATACTGCACTCTTATCTTTATCTGGTTGAGGAAAGTTTTGTTACAAATCCAAGCTGAGATAAAACTTGGCATTACAAAGGTTTTTTTTTCCAGACTAAAACCACAGATGAGGTTTTTAAAGCAGCTTTCCCAGGTTGAGTAATATTACCTGTGACTTGCTGCCTGTCTGATGCTCTGTTGCATGTACCACTAATGTCATTTCTCAGTTTTGTGGTGTTAAAGTCTGATTTCAATGAAAAGCAATGGAACGTTTCCTTCTCTCTGAAGTTTCAGTAATAAGAGTAAATTAAAGGGTTTGTTGAGTGTAGGGGTCTTTAGGAAGGCCCTCCAAATCTGTGACACTGGGATGAAAAATGAGACGGGCATATTGACATTAATATTACATCACTTTCAAGAGTGTTTGCCATGTTGTTTCATGAACATGACGACCCACATTCTCGCCAAACAGCCTAATCCTATGAATAAACATTGTTCAAATTAGAAAAGACATGCACTCCCTGCCTCACCGATGCCATATATTGTCCTCATCACTAGGGCTTCAACGCAGGGCTCATCTCTCACAATTATGGCAGTTATTTCATATTAGACTGAGACTCTATTACTCACGGTGGATTAAAGAAAGAGCCAATTGTGTTTTGTTTTTAATGGAGAGGCCGAGCATCACCTTTTCATCCCCTAAATAAATGAGAAGCGAGTCCGCTCCAAAATGAGCCGGTGGGCCTGCTGCACACCCACCATCTCCACTTTACAGTCAATATTAGAGGCTTTCATCCAAGAGACTGCAGAAATATCTTGAAATGGAGAACAAAATTTGATTTATGATGTAAATTAAAATGTATTTGAGTGGCAGCTTCGATAGGGAGCATTGTCTTTTAAGGCGCAGGAACACTAGTGCGTGTACTGTTCACTTGTGAGTAAATGTAATTGTGTGCATGCCTGTGTGTGTGAGAGATTGTGCGATGTAGCAGGGAGGTATTTGCAGCCAGAGGGCCAGATGGAGACAAATGGATGATCTTTCAAGACAACAGCTCTCCAATTAACACAGAGGCACACTCACAAATCACACTCACACAAGCCACATCCACACACTCATACAAAGAAAACAGGCACACAAAGCTGCATCAGCTATACTAGACACACTTTCACACACATATATACATGCTTATTTAACACTTAAGAAACTTTAAGATGTATGGAGTCACAAAGGGGTCTCATGGGGTCACGTGCTACCTGAATAGCTATAGTACCTTTCCTAAGTTTGGAGGGCTGCGCAGAGCTCTAGATCATTCTGCAATAAGTCATGCACACATGCATATGTAAGTGCAGCAGCTAAATTAAGTGAAAGTGGAGGAAGTGTATGAAGATATGTATTAATCATCTAAGTTCAGTGCAACTTGAGTTTATATCATATTATAATAATGTTGTCATTGACTCTTGTATAACTCATAACTGAGATCTGAGTCTTATTAGGCAGTGGGTGAAGGATCAGTCAGCAAAAACTTTTGGCGAGTGCCAAATTGGTCAGATAACCGCATTTCCAAAATAACAAGGCTTGTGGGGAGCTCTGCATTAGTTCAGCATGTAGAGTACATAGAGAAGCAGTCTGAGGAGAGGCAAAATAACAGGCTGCTGAATGGGCAGGTACTTTTACTGTGCTTGTTTGGTTGAGTGTAGGCACAAGTACTAAACCTAAACCTTTTTTAGGTTTAGATGAGAGACTGAACTTTACATTGAAGTGAGTCATTATAACAGACACACGGTTAAGGTTATTGACTCAAAGTACATAGTTTGAAATGGAGAAACAAACATCAGTCTCCCATGTTAAAGGCGAGTGTTTTATAGACCCATCCATCCACCCAACCACCTGTCTATTCAGACTTTGCAGCTCTGTAACTGCATCACTGCCTTCTGTGCTCCTGTCACAAGTATTTGCAATGTACTAAAGCACCTTTAGAGGTCTTGTAGAATCTGTGCTTTGGCAGCAAAAGGTCAACAGCATATTAGTCAAGTGGTCATAATGTGTTGGCTCATCTGAACAGAACCACATGCCTCAGCTGTCATTATCCATCATCTATTATTGTGCTTCACCCTCAACATGATCTGCCCTTCATTTTTGCTGAGATTGAAAAAGTGAAATTGAAGATTAATTTCCAACTTTAGACTAACCGACCAGCCTAAATGCAACTAAGTACTTGAGCACAGTTTAATGGACAAACTTAAACAATGTTGATTCAAATACTATCCGTCTATTTAAGAGCAATTTGAAATAATCATTCACATTCTTTAGTAACCAAATCATATTTTAAATGCAGCTGAAATGTGTGGCATTTTGCTCAACATTCAATAAGTCAAGTCGAGTGGCTTTATTGTCATTCCAGCCATGTGCATTGGTACAGTACACAGTGAAACGAGACAACCTTCCTCCAATACCACGGTGCTACATATAAC
>VOQK01028366.1:0-23429 GCA_015052645.1 Benitochromis conjunctus
TTGCAGATTAGACAGGTGGCTTTAAGCAACAGAAGTCAATCCTAAGAATGATGTTAAAAGGTTATAGAGTTGAACAATAGCAAATATGATTTAACTTGAACGGACGCCAAACACTGATTAACATTAATGATGTCTAACTTATCTTATTCATTACGGGCAAATCAGACTGCCCCACCGTTATGAAATGGTCTCTGCGATTTTTGTTTTTTTGAGCTGGCTGGATTTTAATTGATTCAGTGTCCGTTTTTGTCTGGTTTACGCCGCTGTCTGTGTATAAGTAAGTTATTATGTTTAAATTTCAGTTATCATGCTTGATCGTCCAGGCAGCCTTTTACACTGTGCAGCAGGAAGTTGCTTCATGGCACTCTCCCCTGTCTTTGTCACATCTGCATAATCTACAAAGAGGAATGCCTTTTATTTCAGCTTGCTGATTTATTTACAGATTTTAAGTTCTTTCTAGAAAAGAATATCCGATCTTGTTTCTTATGAACGTTTTTTATGTAATCAATGCGCAATGGGGGGAGCTAGTCTTTTCCCACTGGAAAGCTGGTGAAGCAGGATATTTTCATAAATCTTAAAATGTCTTGTTTTTCTAAAGCATTGTACTATAATTATAAATAGCTTTGTGGCAAATGAAGTGGTTGGAAGACATGCATGAGTTATGGTAAATTAGTACTTTTTTTTCTTTTTTTTCATGGGGGTTTTGCTCAAATTTGCTTTAAGAACAACAGGGCTACGTAGGTTAAATAAAGACATTTGAGGAGCATTTTAGGGTTTTCGCAAATTGTGCCATGACACATGTATTCTACGCTCAAAGGAATTGCCAGTGGCACAGTGTTGATATAAATATGATACTGAATGCAGCACATTGTAGATTTTCTAGGTGGAGGGTTCAGCAGAAGGAGGCTGAAAAATTAGTCACGAATGAGAAGGGAATTTTTTTTTTTGTGGAGGGGCAGCACACAGAGGTGAAAGTGAGTGACTTGTGTGTTTTAGATGAAAGTATGTAAAACCAAGACTAGACACTTTAAACACAAACACGACACATAACAAACTAACAGTACAGAGACAACAGATCAACTTTGACAGGCCAGCCTCTGGAGAAACATTTACCAATTCAAACAGGCTTTTCATATTTCGGGGCTATTCACTCGACACACAAACGACACGATATGTTAGTCGAGCGACGCCAGGTGTTCATGATACCACAATAAACCAGTTTTCCTGCAGGAGAACCTGAAGCTAACACTACAACCTTACTGTCAAGCAAACAGCAACCTGCAAACTTTGAACTGACACTTCTCTTTTCTCTCTCTTCTTTCTCTGCACTTTCTCTTTTTTCTCTCTCTGTCTCTTTATCTGCCTTGTCTCCTGATCTTTCTCCCAGGAGAACTTTAATAATGTTTGTCTGCAGCTGTGTGGTATAGGTGTCTTGTGATCTTTGCATCGTCTCTGCCCTTTTCCCAGACTCACGTGTAACTTATAGGACTTAGTTTCAAGTAAAAATACTCCTTAGTGCTTTCTGATGTTTGTGTGCAATATTTCCTCTACCCTTATGGTGAATCTAATGTAAGAGGAACCACTACTATTAAAAAAAAAAAAACCCACAATAAAATCTGTTGAAAAAATAAGACTTTTGGTATGTTTTCTTTTCTTACACCAGAAGAAAGCCAGATCCTTTGACAACCACTCATGTTTGTACAAATTCATTAGGTAGATGAAGTCATGCAGGTGTAATGTCTGCTCTTACCCGACATTTACTACTTACTTAATAATGGGACATAGATATAGACTTTATTAATCCCACACTGGGGAAACTGTTGTTGTTACAGAAGCAGGAAGGAGTCAGGATGACAAAAAGTTAGATTGAGCTGTATTAAAAAATATGAAAAATAGTGTAAAATATAAAAACCATAAAACCATACAAGAACGGTTTATGCTATTTAGAAATGGTTGCTATAAACAGGTACAATATACTATATTTTGATACAATACCGAAAATACCAGGCCAAGAAAATATCCCTCAAACCAAAAGTAAAAGTTTCAGAAAAAGTAGGTACACTGAGGATTTTTTTTACATTTACATTTTTTTGCAAGTGAGCAAAATTGACATACTAATATAACCTACTTTATACAGTGTTCTCTAGTTTTAAATTAAATGCCCAGTATGCCTTGGTTTAACCAACCAAACTAAGAGCACCTGTATTTGTATCTGTTGGTGTTATATCTATGATGAGAAATACTGGCTACATAGAAACTCCTCTGTGCTATCTGTTCATTTTCAGTCATGTGGCAGGGATTGTTGGCTGTAAAGGGAAATTGTGGCTGAGGGAAATTACTTCTTTTAGCCTCCGTGCCAACAAATGTCCCTGAAAGTCACAATTGAGGAGAGATTTATGTTCCCACAGAGATTTACAGAGTGGAAGCTCCATTTAGTTAGTCTAAGGGGATGTGATGAGGCTAAAATAACTGAGTGAGTGTTTTAATACAATCTGTAGGGGTATTAGTATAATCTTGTAAATGTGTTTTAAGCTTTGGTCTATATACTGCCAATAGATTCTATACTTTCATTCATATTTTCAGGTTTTTTTGTATTACTGATATGATTTGACAACCAGATTAATTTACATGACATTTCATTACATTTAAAATGAATTATGATAGTTTTTTTTTACCATCACAGGTCATATTTTTCCAATGTTCTGTTAGATGTTTGTTACCAAGTAGTAAACATTAGAATGCTAATATGCCAAGTAAAAATAATGAGCATGGTTAGCCCATACATTTTGTGGATTAGCATTGGTATTATTCAGCTCAACGCACAACCGTGACTAAAAGCCTTGAAGATACAAGTCATTAGCTAGTATTGATTGATCACTTTGTTGAAACAATCCAAGCATAATTAATGAAAATCTGTCAAAGTGTAAAAGAAATATGTATTTAAAAACTAATAAACTAAGTGTACACAGTAAAAGTTGTTGATGGATTAAAAAAAATACAATGTCAATGTAAAATTGTCTGCAATGCATTGTAGTTGTGCAAGCGAAGCAGTACAAAAACATGAATAACATAATTAATGCATAACATGCATATGCTTTGTTGTTTGTTGAAAGATGCTTAAACAGATGCTAACACACCAATGCTTTTACTGATTATAAAAGTCACAGTAAACAGACGAATAAAATATCACAAATCCATACACTCCAAAGAAAAAGTGAAGGAAATTAAACACCATGCAGCCCAGAGCAGATTTAAAGGTAAAAACAAAAATATATGGATAGATTGATAGCTACACAGAGAACAAGAAACAAGAATATGGGAAATGAAAAAGAAAAAGGCAGAAATGGGACTGATGATTTCAGACTTTATACAATATTTTTTTCTGCAGCATGAACTAAACACAAGAGCCGATGCCCCAGAGGTACTGGCTGAGAAACAACAGATCACCAAGAAGAAACCCAGCAGATCAAGATGATAGAAAACGTCTTCACAATTCAGAGCCATTTTGTTGTGCAGCGGGAGACCACAGCTTTACATGTTTGATGTCTCAGAGCAAGTGAACACGGAGCTTGCAAGCCAAGCTTTTAGGGCTTTCAGCTAATATACAGCACACCAGTAAATGGAAAGCTGTTTTCTTTTTCTTTTTTAATATATGCATATTTCCTTCGACCTACTACTAATTTATAAGTTATGCAAATAAGGGAGAATCCCTACTGTTTCTTCAAACCCTAAGCACAGCCATGGGCATTTAAGATCAGCCTGCAATCAGTGTAATCATAAGGCATTCTACAGAGGAAGAAAAGCTGTTCAACTGTGGCTTTATACGTCTAACACAATCAGTCTCTCTTACAGTAATCATTGCCAGCTGTTTTTATTTTTTTTTCTGTTCCAAAACTGTCTCAGTGGGGACATTTATTAATGATGATGGGCCACCCCAGGCAATTTCCAAAACTAAAGGGAAGTGCACGCAGGGATAAATCAAAGAAGATGTAAGAGCTGTGATCTGTCAGCTGAACCTGGCCATTTGTCAAGGGAAATCAGAGTCTGAGTGCTAAAATAGAACCCCTACTAACAGTGCTGTGCTCTCTGTCAATTATTGCATCGTTCCAGCAACTTTGCACGAGCTGCCATCACACTGATCACTCAACCTGTGGCTATAGATAACCAACACAGCTTTTTAAGTATGTGAAAACAACCACATGCTATTATAAAAACAGAAAGAGAGAGAGAGATGGGGAGGGAGAGAAGGAGAAACCCATAGAGACACATACACCTTGCAGGAAACCATAAATTATCCAAGGCCCCATGTCTGATTGGCTGAGCAAGCAATCTCAACTGGATGGGCTGAGTTCATGTTGCCAAGGCAACTGTGGGGGATCCTCCCAGTCCCAGCCCTATTTTCTCTGTGCAAGACTATCCATCTTAGGAGTTCATTTAATAAAATACCTTAATTATAGAAATTAATTTTTCAGAACTTAAAACTTAAACTACTCTGTGAAACAGCTTCAGACTGAAAAATGTCTTCATCTATAGCTGCCCACTGCCTTCAGGGAGAAACCACCTAAACATTCAAACCTGTAGGAAATGAGAAAAAATGAGAGTGAAAAACTGCTGCAAAATGCATTCCATTTATGAATTGCTTTACTGCTAATAAACAATATGTATATTTTTCTTTTACTGTAGTAGTCTGTCTGAATTTTAACATTTTTGACATTTCTGACACCCCACCACGAGAAAGATTTTTTTTAAAAGCGTGCAAAGGCATGATTGCGCAATACTGTGCGGGTCAATGGGTACACTAACTAGCATCAGAGTTTGGCACTTACTGCAGCCTTTTATGTTAAAGTAATGTTCCTTTAAAGTAATTAAAGGAATTCATTCATAGCCCTGCTTGTAACCCATATTGTCTTTTTTTCTGCATGACATGAAATGTGCATACAATTTTTGAATGGTTTTGGATTTTATCATGTACATTATGAATCTCTTACACAAATTGTATTATCTTATCTTATCTTAAGTGCAAAATATAATTTAGCATGATATAGGTGTTTTACTCATCAGAGAACAATATGTTAGTTTTTGATTCAGCTGTATAGACTTAGGGGAGCACAAAGCGACAAGGGGATCTGGAATGATAGCTTAAAACAGAAGAAAACATTTTACAGAGAAGGTGAATTTATCTTAGCACTGTAAATGTCAAGCAGGCCCAGAAATGTATTTTCAGTTTAATTCAGTCTATTTTTCTTCTCAAGAGTTAAATATAAATGAAAAAACTGTATTGTTTGTTTAGTAACAAATATTGCAGTAAACATCAATCTAATAACAAAGACTAATACCATATGATTGTAAGCTCATGTTTGACTTTCTGAGTTCCTCCAGTTTACATTATTACACTGTGCATATTATACCTCACTGTGTGGGTACAGTACAAACACTGTAGCTGCTCCAAGCAATGACACTGACGCCAAACCAGAAATGTTCTGCAGCACAACAGCATCACCTGCTGGTTAACAGATAAACACATTTTACGTTTTTCCCGTTTTAATAGGTAATAAAATTGCGCGTGGCCTTTCTGGAGAACACGATTCAAAAAATATAATTAAAGCTTCGTTTTAAATGACGATCAATATTACTACTGGTGTATAATGAAAAATCAGTTCTCCTTCGACCTGCTTAAAAAACCTGAGCCGGGTCATTAAGCGATGCCATTTTGGATTATACCAACTGGAAATTGCACATTACGGAATTAAAAATAATAACTATATTATTCATATTGAAATTAAAATGTTGACAATTTTAAGTGTTTTGTCTTAATATGGCTTAATTTTCAGGGCGTAAATTGTTTTGTTTTTTTTAAACTTGCTTTATTATGACCAATAATATCCCCTTTGCTTTCATTGCCATGGTACAGTCTGTGGGAGATATGGCGCTGGGCAGACTTGGTAAATGTTGTCGGTCGTTATTATATGAGCCCTCTAAAGGAGTGTTTTGCGGTGTTTTACAGCCAGGCTGGATTGACGGCTGCATAGGAGGTACGACAAACAAAAGTCGCCAACAAATGTTCTCACTCTTTCAAAGATAGTATAAAAACTGCGTGGTTTGCATAGCCGGGGGAAGCTAGCACCCTGTAAAGCAAGCACACGTGAATTAAAGCAAGGTACAGCTGCTAGCAGGTATCATGGGGTTGATGAACTTGAAATAAAATCCACCAGAATTTGGACTTGAAAGCTTAACTGTTGCCACTGTTGTTCTCTTTGGCTTTGGTAGTATGAGTATTGTGCAAGCGATCCTAGGTAAGGCTACCTTATCAAAGGGACTCGTAAGGGCTTTCTTCTCGTATAGTTATTATTATTTTTGCCCATATATCTTTGCCCTGTAGTGGTAACTGATTATGGATTCAACCACGCATTTTTAACCACCCTACAGCTAAAAGGCATCTGTTGTCGGAAGACGTTATCAAGCTACAAGACTTCCAGCAAAGGAAGCTGGCTGTGGCTCACCATGTCAATGGATCGGAAGGTGAAGTAGTTCTTCTTGTCACTGGCACAGATCTGCTCATTTATGTCGTATAAAGCTTACTTTTTGTTTAAACTTAACTTTACAGGGAATTATATTAACCTATTCAGTCAGAAGCTGCAAAGGAATGAGCTGATATTGCGGGATGAGTTGAAGCTTCTCCTTCACCTGTGCCAGTCAGCAGATGACATGCAGTTAGCCAGAGATGCCATCTATAGGTAAGCGTGCAGCATTCACTGACAGGGATTTTTGTTAATGACCAAAAAACAACCCATCCAAACCTCACTCACCCATTGCTGGCTTGCTCTCATAAGGTATCACACAGAGAATTGCAACTTGCTGTATGGAGACTTCAAATTTGGGCCTCTCTTCATGAGACTGTGCTATGAGTTGGGTCTGGAGAGCATGGCTTTTGCTACAATAACAGATAAGGTAAACTGGACAACATCCAAACTTCAGTTAAACATCAATAACTAGATCGGGCACATACTTTAGTGTTTGACTAATAACATTTTATTTTCTCCTGTCTGAACAGAGCATGAAAGGGTTTTTCCATGACACCACCTCCTTTAATATTGCCATAGACATGTTGTTCATGAAAGGGTCTTTTGAAAGTAAGTGACCAATGAATTCTCCTGTGTTTTTTGTTGTTGTTGTTTGTTTGTTTGTTTGTTTTCTCCCACAGTGATTATGATATTTATATAATAATGCAAACTTTTAACTATTGCAGATGCTCTGGAGGTTCTAAGAACCATGAGGAGCCAAGGCATACCATTCAACAAAGACACTCTCACATTAGCAGCTGGTACCTTCTATAAGCTGGTAATGTTTCAGATATTTTAATCTTTTATTTTCATTTAATATTACAACGTTATTTATTGTTATATTTGAACCGATGCCCTGTTTTTGTGTTTGTCAGAATACGGCAGAGACCTACCGGATCTGTACCGTGCTCATAGAAGAGGAACAGACCAGAGGGCAGTTCATCCCGAGGCATGCTTACTGCTTCGCTGTAGCACTAGCACTTCGAAGAGTGAGTTTTACATTCTGTACCTCTTGTGCATGAAGAGAGATGTAGCACATATTTAAAGCATCATTTGTTTTCTTTTCTGTGTGTGTGTGTGTATGTTCCAGGGTGACCTAGAAAAGGCTCAGTCATTATTTTCACAAATTATGAGCACCGACAGCAGACTATGCCAAAATTTTAAGGTAAAGGCACAACATGTAAAATGTCATTTGCATTACTTCTTGCAGCGGATATCTCTGGTTACTGTTATTCTGTGTATTTTGTTTGTACTTTAGGTCCTAATACTAGCAATGTCTGGAGCGTTGACAGAGGCCATTTCTGTCCTTTCTGCAGCCATGTTGCCGAAAAGTCCATTTTTTGTAAAAAAGCCAGAGTTTTCTCAGGAGGTGGTAAGTGAATCACATCTACCTAAAACTAGCACAGCTGCAAGGAGATTGGTTTGGATGGCATAATTGTTGTTAGTTGTATGTGCTCATGTACAAGATAATTGGTGCATTTAAAGTTCCACACAATGTTTGTTTTTTTCCTGTGATGAACATTGGAAAATCTAGTCGAAAGGAATTTTGATCCTTGTGTTGTTATTATTAATCCGAGCTACTCTGAGGAAATGTTATCCAGATTGTTCATTCAAGCTTGAGAGAAAAATCATCTGCCCGAGAGTTGACTTGGTGTCATGCGTTTCAGGTGGATTTGCTCCGTTTACGGAGTGAAGGGAGGCCACACATGATAAAAGTGGAGCAGGTTGTGACTCAGCTTGAAAGAGACGGTCAGGTGACTCATCAGACGCTTGATGACATGCTGTGCCGCACGCCCACAGGGAAGAGGAAACCAGCGCCAATAGGACAGGAGAGGAGAACTAGCCGGAGAACTCTGAAGCCTCTACAGTCCACTTTACTGTCAGAGTGAGGCCAGAGTTGGCCATTTAAACACTCTGACATTGCACAGAGTTGACTTTGATGTTATAAAAGCACTTATATGATATTTAAGGGCCCTTAACAGCAGCCCATTAAAACTTGCTTGTCCTCACCAATGCAGATACAACAGCCCGTAGCACTTCACCTAGAGATTGCTAAGAGGAAAGTTTATTTTTCTACTATGTCAGCATCGTTGACAGAGCCTATACCATCTTCAAGTAAAGAACACCTTTAATATTTTATGTTAAATGTGTTTAAAATAAATAAATAAATTCACAATACCTGTGCGTACTCTTAGACTAATGAATTATTATGTGAAGGTACAAAGCAACACTGTTGTGAAAAGGTAGGTTGCCATCTTTAATGCTGACTCATTTGACAGTGCTGTGTCATATGCATTAACTATCGTTAGCTACCAAGAAATCAGAAACAGGGACAGATTTATTTGTAAGACTTGTTTGGAGGTCATGTGTGTGGTGGGGGGGCATGAATGAGCATGAATGAGTGAGTAAAGAAAGATTTAAAAATTAAAGTTTTGGGCTGTTTCTGGACTTGGATGATTTTGCTTACTCATACTTTCTAAAGAGGACACCTGTGATTGTAACTATATAGCGCAAACACTGGGTATGTTGTGAGTTTTTCCCGTAGTCAATACTAGATGTTTTCCACATCTTTGGTGTGGTTGGAAGGTTTATTATCTCTTGGATTTCTATATGGATAAAAAAAAAAAAAAAGTGGGCCGACCTGCAAGTCTAAAGACATTTAATTACATCTTAATATAACAAAAATAAATGCAATGTTAACAGTATATCTCAGTGTTTCTACATGACCTGTTCTATGAAGAATGAAAGAAATGTGTTACAAAGAAGTTTTTTTGTTTTTTTTATCTGTATAGTGAAAAAGAAATTGAGCTTTTCTGTTATTTAAAAATGTATTTTTTAAGTAATTTAGCGTAGTATGGATGGTAATAGGAGAGGTCTTAAATGGTAGTAAATGGTCACAATACTGTGACTGTTCTTGAGTGTACTGTCCCAGCACCTAAGGCCACACAGAAAAATAACATTACTTTAGTTGAAAATCATTAAAATGCCAACAGATGGATGTGAAATGCTAGTATTTATACTGTTACAGCATAAATAAAGCACAAATGCCAACCAAACCCGCCCGTGGGAATTCTGCCCGGATGTAAACAAACCGTGACGTACTTCAGAACTTTCCCACAATGCACCGCTTATGTCTACGTAAAGAGGCGAAAGACGGACCTGCTAAATTAACCTGAACACACCGGGTGGACAGTTAGAAAACAACAGAAAGAAAGTGTGTTTGTCTTTTCGTTTGCGTGACTGATATCAAGTTAAAGCCACATGAGGCGGTGCGGCGACATTCTCTCCTAGCGGCCGCTGGTGACGGTGCTTTTTAGCCTTAGCTTGCCGGTTAGCTGGGACTGCCTTAAGCCGTGTGTAGAAGCTCCTCGTCACATCGGGCAGCTGACCCCAACTGGAGCAGACAAAGGAAAGAAAATACTTTATTTTTAAAAATTACGTATAAACTTAAAAAGCTATAAAAGTATTCAAAGGGACCGCGAGGTCAGAGTAAGATAGTTAGGATTTAGTTTGCTAGGACTAGTTACGTTTATTTATTTATATATATATATATACACATATATATATATAGGTGGGTGGTCTGATATTTGTAAATACTGGCTTTGGTTAGCTTTAGCAGGCGTAGCTAGAAGAACACAATGAGCACCGAAGAGACGGCAGCGCCCACAAAATCCGCTCCGGATGATGATGGAATGACATGGTGGTACAGATGGCTCTGCAAAATAGCTGGGGTTTTGGGAGGAATATGTAAGTAGTTGTCAAAGTCTTGTGTCACTTTTCGAGTAAATAACGACACGTCCACAGAAACCCAAATCCTGCCATGACCACCCGCTTAGCTTTAGTTAATACCCTAGGCTGTATGTGCACTACGACCACTGCTGCTGCTGTGTCAGGTCACGACATTTACTTATTTTGTGTGACAGCTATGTGAATAATCTTGTCGCCGTAATTGATACTGTTATGTGAACTCTTGGCATGGCATGTTCATAATGAAAACTCTGTTTTAGATTGTGAATGTGCCGCAATTTAACTGCACAGCCACTAAACAAAAGCTTTGTCACTGCTTTGTCCCCCTTGCTGCAGCAGCCACTCCTGAGCACCGCCTGTTTGTTTTTTGTTTTTTTCATGCCACAGCAGCTTGTTTTGCCAAAACGAGCCGCGATGTAAACGCACATATTCAGATATTCTCCTCTGGAGTTTCATTTGAGGCTTTTTATTTATTTATTTTTTAAACATAACTGCTCTGCAGTTTTTGCAGTATCCCTGCAGCCACCCTTCCTCCCCCTGTACCCATCTCTCCTTCACAGTGACACCAGAGTCACAGTGGCTGTATCACATTAACAGCTGCATATTCAGTGGCTTCTGTATTATTAAGGAAGCTTTGGGTGGTCTGAAGGTGCAAGCGATGAGTTTCAGCATGAAGCTCCTCTGTCGTGTTATTTGGTTTAGTTACCACAGTGGTGAAAACTGCAAGACGTGAATACTGTCAACACCACCCTAAAAATATAACATAGATTGGTATTTATGAAGGGTTTTTACGATTTTGTGCAAGGTGGGTTTTTTTTTTTGTTTGTTTTTTTCATTTAAAAAATAACTTTAATTAGAACTTTTTTTTTCCATTTTATTATTATTTTCTATTTATTTATTTTTGATTGTTCAACCTTACAGCAAATTCTAATAAATATACATTAACTTTTTGGATGAAAGTAAATTTAAATTCTTGTTTTCTAAAATTATCTAAAACATCATTTTACACCTTTATCATTTTTATTTATAACATTATTGGCAAATAACCCTTTCAATTTCAGGGTTTTTTTAAGGGGGGGGTTGCAAACTTTGCAGAACTGGGAGTTCAGTCCTCAATACTATTTAATACTTAATACACTATTTAGCATAAGATTTAGAAGCAGTGGGATTTTTCAGATATATCATTGTTTTTAATAGCTGTGAAGTTCACATTTTAAAGGAAGTTATGGGAGAAATTTCAACGTAGTAGATACATATAAACACACACACAGAGGACTGAAGATAATAGCCAACCCCCAAACTTTACCTGTTCTACTGTATATGGATGTCGTGTATATAGATATCATTTCTTGTGTTTACAGTTGACTGCATTGCATTAGTGTGACTCAAACTGGAAGTAATTTACACCATTAGTTGATTTTCTGTGTTAATTGCTTTATTTCACACACATCCGTGATATGTGAGGTGCCAAGTTGGACAAATTAGAGCCTGCCAGAAATCCCTGCATGTAGGAAGTAGACAAGGCTTTTTTACACAGCTTTTGAACTCACCATCACCAGCCGTCGGTTTTCTGCTGAGCTTTTCAGTCTTTCTCATTTTGCGCTGTACACATATTTAGTTTTTTAGATACAATTTCCTCGCATTGTGCAGATGTTGTGTATCATAATCACTGTGGATAAATGCTGCGAGCGAAAGGATTAAAAGGTTTCAAACAAACAACAGCCAAAAAGAGGAACACAGCCTCAGTTATGATGCAGTTATTATTAAAACACTCTTAAACAAATTCTCTTGGACATGAAAAAGGCAGTCTGCTTTGATTTTTGACCTGAGCTTTGTCAAGTTTGTTCTGTGTAATTAATCTTTAGGCCAGGCCTCGTTTCATAATCGCCCTTTCATCGAGTTAGGCGTGCAGTATTTGAACAGTTTATTTGATTTTCGTTTATTTGTTTCAAACAGCTTCAGAACAAAAGCAGAGCACCGTTGTAGCACTCATGAGAGATCTTTCATTCTGTTTGTTGTCCTTTTGCATTTGGAAAATATGGAACGTATTTTCTGCGTCACTAAGCAGCTTACACACGACAACTTTCCCATTTTTTGACACTGAAGTGGCTGCAGCCGGATTTATGGGACAGATTATTTTCTCTATCGTGCAATGATCTGCTGTCTGTGGCATCACAATAACAGCCCTTTGCTTTGTGTTTTGTCCTGTCCAAATTACGCAGCCTGTGCCATCTCAGGAGTGTGGAACTGTGTCACTGTGAACCCTCTAAACATTGCTGCTGGAGTGTGGATGGTGTAAGTCCCATTACTGTCGCACTTTTGTAACATTCACATGCCACACAGCTACTTAGTTTTAAGGACAGTTCAGAGGTAAAAAAACAGTAAACATAATATCAAATGACCTGTTTTTAGGCAAACACAGTGTGTTGGTGATGTAGCACATTCAAAGAGAAACGGAAAGTCGCCTTTTCTGGTCCACTTTGTGTAAGGTAATGTTTACAGACACCAAATGTGGCGTGGTTCCAGCAAAGCTTTACTGAACACCTACTGAAAGGCACAACTTTTGTTATGAAGAGCCTTTCAGTGCACTATACATTGATATTGAGCAGAAGTCTCTTATAGCCACGTAACCACACCTACTCTGGAGAGTAACTTGGAGCATCTTGTGCCAAAGTGCCTTAATAATTCCTGATTTTAGGTAGGATTTTTAAGTTGTAAGCAGATTAAGTGGTAACTGTGTCTCCAATGTTGCTAGCCGACTCACAGTGAAAACTTTGTTGTTGTTTCCATGACAGCACAATACGTCCTTTTCAACTAGCTGCTGCTTTTTGTAAAAGGCAAGGGCAAAGGATGATCTCCTTGCCGTGCTTACGTATCCTCTTCTTTCTCCTCAAGGTTGAACGCCTTCGTGTTGTTCCTCTGTGAAGTTCCATTTTGTTGCCAGTTCATCGAGTTTGCTAATGCAGTCGCAGCTCGTGCAGACAAACTCAAACCCTGGCAGAAGGCCTTCTTCTATTGTGGGTGAGGATGATGTATGCCACTGGAGACAGAAATATGGGGAAAAAAAACAAAAAAAAACATGGAATTTGGGTTTTCTGATAGTTATGCACATCGCATGTAATCTTGGAAATGTACTGATTCAGAGTCAGATTTATTGACTTTGCCTATTCTCAGGATGGCTCTGTTTCCTGTATTCTTGAGTTTCTCCTTTACAACCTTGTTTGGGAACGCCATCGCCTTTGCTACAGGAGTTCTGTACGGCCTCGCTTCTTTAGGCAAAAAGTAAGAAAGATGATACAAAGCATCTGAAATATGTACACAGTACAGACTGTTTAATAACGTGTCTTTTGATATCTCACCCACATTATATCTCATTGAAACAGGCTCTCATATTAAATGTGTAGTGCGTGTCATTATAACAAGTTCATGTTTTTTATCTTAAGTTTAAATGTTCTAACAGTTCTAATGTGAATTATATGGTTTCTTTAGTTTTTGCTTATTCACGTAAAATAACTTTTCATGGTGAGCTGTGCATTAACCTTGCGGTTAACAGTGTCATCTATTCCTGTCATTCTTTCTTTCTTTTTTCCTCCCCACACTTCCCTGAACATAACATTTTATTATTACCACCATTCTCCTGCACCCCTGTCTTTCCTTTCCCTCCTCTTCCAGGGGAGATGCAGTGAGTTACGCCAGACTGCAGCATCAGAAACAGGGGGATGAAGAGAGGATGACAGGAACGACGAACGGGGCTCCAGAGTGAGGCATCTGCCGGCTGATGTTTTTGTCCCTCCTGCTCTGTTCTTTCACTTTGACTTTTTCTCCTGTCCTCCATCCATCCTACCTCTCTCTCCATAGGCCTTTCCCCACAGTGTTAATGAATTTATTTCTTTACTTAAACGTTACATTCTTGTTGCTCTCACCTGTACAACTGATTCAGCCTGTTGTTTGGTACTTGCCCTATAAATGGGATTCATGATTGTGACCTGATCACTTATATTTAAAACTTAGTTTGGATGTTTTGTTGTGCTTTGCTGGTGTCAGTCACACACCAGTTTTCTTTATTTTCTTTTTTTTAATCTACATCATTGTCGCCCATAAAGCCTTTCAGGAAATCTGATCAGAAATGAATGTGATTGTAAATTGTACATATTGGACTTCAGGTTATTAACTTTGACTTTAAGGCTGCAGTTCAGAGTTGTGTGCCAGAGGAATTTGCCTCTGTGCATTCTTTGTGTGTGTGTGTGCGTGTGTGCATCTCCCTGCTGTGGCGCCACGTCTCACTCAATGCAATTTAACAACCTTGTGGCCAGAGTGGGTGTACTTTTGTTTTGGGCATAGCGTGGTACACAGTGTCAGCAGTACAACACATTAGCAGGGGCAAACCCCCCCCCCCAAAAAAGTTATTACACTTTAATGATGCACAATGTCCTGAACCGCATGTATCAGGAAGAGGAATTGTAGCAAACAGAGCTGCCCTTGCAGATCTGGGAGAGTGGAATTATTCCCTGGAAGAACGTGACTCTGTTTCTCAGCTGTCCTCTGATCAGACTCGTCACAGTAGGGACTCTCTTCAGCTGCAGGAGGCTACGTGTGCATCACACATGTGTCAGCTCACACTTCCGTAATACTCAGAGTCAGTAGGGGAGGGAAGCCTTCTCAAATGCGGATAAGCCACAGCTCATTTAGAGAGATGGGTTTATTTTCTGTATCCTCTGAAGTCTGAGACCGAAACTACTGGAGAACTTCGAGCTATGTTTACTTGCACCGGCGCAAACTGGGTTTGGTGTTAAAAACAAAAAAAATAACGCTGTCAGTATTTACAATGACAGTGCAGCGACAAGATTTCGTTTAAGAGGTGGGAACTTTTGCGACTGACCCTGTTGCGCATGTATTTCTGGAAGTTTTCTTTCTCAATGCACAAAATACAAGGAGGTTGATATTTAAATCACACAGTTTACCGCTACCTGCGGCAATATTTAACGCAGAAAAAACACTAACCGTGCTTATAAATACTATCTAAGGATTGCACTCGCGCGCTAATTTGCCTCGCTTAGTAAGTCTGGGCTATAAAAAGGGATTGCAGGGATGAGCGCTGTCACTCCAGAATGTATTATTGTATTTGAGTCATGAAATGTTCAGGAGTGTGTGTCGTCTTCTGACGATAATTATTCCTCCTCGGTTTGAGTGAGTTAACATATGATTTGTGTGTAATATTTTTGTATGTGTCTGTGTTTTGATTTCATGACCTTTTATCAACAACCTAAACATTTCTAGACCAGGAATGTCAAAGTCATTTTACGTCGTGGGCCACATGTGACCTGTTTTTGTCTTAAGTGGACTGGACTTGAAACTCCCTGTTCTGTCAGTGTGAAGGCATTTTACTACACATTTAAAAATCCCTCAGATGCAGAAAAGTGCAGGTTTTTCTATATGATCAAAAAATGTTGCTGTAGTACATGAAAGAAATGCACGAACACAAATAAATGTGTAAAATTAAAGGAAAAAAATCTTCTGGTAGCTTTCCTGTAATTACAAAACTGAAGGTTTGTGCTAATTCATAGAATACGTCCATTTTTTCTAATGTGGATCCATTGTAGAAAAAAGCCTTCACAAAGCCATTCTGTAGGCCAGATTGGAGTCTTTGCCGGACCAATTCTGGCCCCTGAGCTTTATGTTTAACACCCCTCGTCTAGACACTTAATGTCTGTCATCCAAAACCTTTTATAAAGCTCTGGCCAGTCACTTCGGTAGCATAGCTTCTGAGTGCACGCAGGTCTAAACTGCAGCTTGACGTCATATTTGAGGGATATTTTTAACATTGGAGAATGTATCTGATGCATCCAAAGATAGAGACCTTTTATCTTTATTTTTGTTTTGTGCTTTTTATACATTAACCTTTCAGTTGGCTTAAGCTCAGTTGAGGTATTTGTGTAGCTTTCAGTTGAATGGCAAAGCCTGCCTGTGCTGCTAACCTTCAAGAGACTAGTCGCCAACATGTGGCTTGTAGATTTTGTGAAACTTCATGAAACGAGGAGCAAAAATGTGCACTCATTTGGGAATCTTTTTGTAGCTGGGTTTTTTTTTCCCCGCTTTAGAATTGGTTGATAAGTATCTGCTGATTTCTTTGTGTTTGACTTTCTGCTCTTTTATGCTCTACCAAAACCCATCCAGTTTAATGAAGGGAAGTGTCTTGATTCAGGGACTAATTGGTCTGTATCCCACACAGTCGCCACAGCAGTGGTTTTACTCAAATGAGGTATGCAGTGCTCACCAGTGTACCATGTGTGTGGTTTGTTTTTGGGCCTTGCCATTGTTGTTTTAGCAGTAATAGGAATGGAATAAGTGTCTACACATACCTCTTACAGCTGTTTCTACCTTTGTCTTGACTGAGTGAATTATTCATACCATCACCATCAGCTCTCAGGTGTCATAGTTAACAGTGCACAGCACACAGTAGTACAAAACCAGCCTGTGCGTAGGTCGTAGCCGTATGGAAGCCTGACTCTACGATTTTACTGTATCACCCGAGCCAACGGGAAAAGCATTTTGTCATGCAAGTAAAATGCACACAAAACAGCCTTCACACACACCCAAACCAGTGATATGCTAAAGTCTAACACTATAAAAGCACTCCACTACTGTTTTAACACTGCTTTCTCTGTCCACAGCCATCCACAACAAAACTAATTGCTGCAGGTGTTGAGTGTATCTTGTGCTGTAAGGGATATGTGACTAATGTGTGTTGTGATGTGAATCCTGATCCTGTTACAAATTAGTGAATAAAACAAAATTGCTACTATTATGTGGTGTTGGCTTCTTCTGTACTTTTTTGTGTCACTCTCAGGCTGACATTTCTTCTGTCACGACGATTAGGTCAAAGTTTCAATTTTTATATTAATGTCAGAGCCCATCTAACTTAGTAAGTGCAGTTATGTCCTCTGTCATTTCAAATGATTTGCGTACAAGGACATAGTAGCAATAAACTGCTTTTTTACCAAATCCTCTAATTAGGTAAATACTGTACATGACATGCATTACTTATTTAGCCAAAATGACAGCCTAACATCTCCACTTTGGTCTCATCTGTCCAGAGGACTTCTTGTCGTTTGTTCAAATGCAGCTTTACAAACTTAAGTTGTGTTGCCGTGTTCTTTTTGAGAGAAGAGGCTTTCTCTGGGTAACCCTTTTTAAACAAGTCCTTCTTGTTTAGTTGCGTTCTACTTCTACTGTCATAAGCTTTCACAAATAACTTGCTAACTAAAGAATCTGAGATGTAGCTCTTGGGTTTTTGCAGAGTAATGCACAGTTTGATATATTTTGATATATATATTGACATATGCAAAACCTTACAACTGGGAGTGTTTATTTGAACTTATGTTTTTTATTTACCATTTTCTGATTATTGTATGTTAAAAAATTGTACACCTGGCAAAAGTAAGTATGTTATGTCACAGTCACGGGTGGGTCTTTTCAGTTCTTTTTTGAATGTTATTTCCATTTACTGCAGATAGGAAGAACCTTTTTCCTCTTTAAATTATTCAGCTGTGGTTGAATCTGGGCAGACCATCACGCTCCTTCTGAAAGCTTCAAAAGACAAAGCCTCTTTATGTCTGAAGTGTGGCATAAGGCGAGAAGATGTATACTGATGAAAGACTAAATTGTATAAAAAGATTTGTGTTATAAGCTTTTTTGGCAGTTTCGCTAAGTGTTAGAATGTTTTTGAGTGCTTTTGATTGTGTTTTCTTAATAAAACAGTTTCCCACTGACATTTTAAGATCCACTCTAATCTCTTTCAGACAAATAAGCCTTATTTTGAATACTAACCATGGAAAAAAGTGCCCTTTTATGATTTAAAAATCCAAACGAAAGCAAGTAAAACTTTTTTCAAGATGTCTTCTGTGCCATTTTTTAAGACTGCATTACACTGTCCTTGTGACAACTGTATATTCAATTCAATTTTATTCAATTCAATTTTATTTATATAGCACCAAATCACAACAGTCACCTCAAGGTGCTTGTAAGGTAGGGTAAGGTAATGATCCTACAATAGTACAGAGAAAACCCCAAAAACCAGACAAACCCCTTTGAGCAAGCACTTGGTGACAGTGGGAAGGAAAAACTCCCTTTTAACAGGAAGAAACCACTGGCAGAATTAGGCTAAGGAAGGGGCAGCCATCTCTGCAATTGGTTGAGGGTGATGGGAAGGAGACAGGACAAAAGACACAGTGTGGAAATGCAGATGATACATAGAAAGGTTTCAGTGTCACATAGAAGTTACTGGTAGATATTGCTGTTATCAGCAAAAAGGGATTTTAATGTTATCTCTTATGCTTGTGCTTTTTGTATTGTTACAAGCAAAACTGTTTGGGCTTTTTTGGGGTTTTTTTTTCAATGCTATGTGTCATCCAACCCAATCGAACCACTGTGTTTGTAATCGTGGTTGATCTTGAGTGGTGGCCCTTTACAGTGGCAAGCTTTAAATATTTCTTATGCCCTGTCAACATGAGTCAGTGTCTGCCAGGTGAATGGAAATTGAAACCAGACCTTTGATCAACCACACTATATTGAGTTAGAAGGAAATAACCTTGAGGATTGTATTAAAACAAGCTTATTTCTTTTCCCAGAGGAAACTAGCACTCCTAAGTGATTTCATCAAATATAGTTATAAGTATAGTTTGTATTTCTTTTGCTTAGCCTTTCTACTGACTTTAATATTTCGATCATGAGCTTAAAATAAATTCAAAGATTTTTCCCCCTTTTTTTCTGTCATGTAGGACAAATCTTAATCACTTATACTTTAAAATTTAAAATTAGTGATCAAAGAAAAATGAAATTCTTCACATCTCAGTGTCACACAACAGAAATTAAGGATACTGTAGAGTTCCCTATTTTTTACATTTTGCTCTGCAAAAACTCATGAAAAATAAAAGCAGTCTGATTTGATACACCAACATGATAGTTGCCCTAAAGTATGCTGTACAATAAATTACCTATAAGCTACTATTTAAATTTCCTTTGTAGTGAGTTATTTCACAATACATCAGTATGACATTTTGCATTGCTTACTGAGATATGCCACACATAATTAATGCCACCTGTAAAACTGCCATTACTCTGAGAATTCTGAATAAAGTTCTCGTGTTTGAACAGGTCATTGTATTTTGTCTTCAGCAACCAAAAAGCATAAATTTGCTAAGTTGAGGTCAGGTGACTGCCTTGGCCACTGAAGAATATCTCATGTCTTTGCCTTGAGAAACTGTTGGGTAGCGTTTGCTCTATGTTTTGACTCATTATCCATTTGGATTGTCAAGTATATCTCTGTACACATTAGAGTTCATCCTGCTATTCCCAGCAGCAGTTACATCATCAATGAAAATCAATGTGAAGCTGCAATAATCTACTTTAATACTTTTGTTAAATCCCTTTAATTAAGGCTGAACTTCAACCACATCTTAGCTGTTAGATTAGAAGTCACCTGTGGGGGTGAACTGGGGCAAAATTTCAAAAAATTATGGACCTAACCATATACATACATACAATAATGTTTGGGTGCAAATCTGCTCCCATCACAGGTCTGTTTATGTCTTGTGTAATTATGTCTCCAGACATTTTTGTTATCTGAACTCTGTGATTCGTCACAGTCTGAGTCTTCTGTGTGGTTTATGTTTAATAGCAGCTGTTAAAGTCAGATAGCTAAACAAGGAGCTACCTGATGTGTTCTGCAGATTAGATAAGTGTGAAATAACACTAATACAGCCAGATGCAGACCAGCTGCACTGCATGTGGATGTGATCAAACTGGAATGTTTTCATTAGTCTGTGACTTCTTTAATTGTGACACCTTATCATATTCACAATGACCAAATACTAAGTTTACAGAAGAGCAGACAGTGGACAGAGATATTTACAAAGCAAATAGAAATGACCTTAAGCACAGCTTGTAGCTCAGGTGGGAAGCACCTCTAACTACAGGTTTGGTTGTTGTGATGTTTCTCTTGTTCTCCTGAACATCTTGCATTGCAGTTCACCTGTCAATATGTCATTCCGCCTATTCTCAGATCTCATGACTTAGCCTTATATAGTCAAAATAGTTCAACATTATTTACAGTACAACAGTACTCAGAGAGCAGACATGGGGAGAACATGCAAGCACCACCAGATCGTGGATTCAAACCCAAGACCTTCTTGCTGTGAGGCAACAGCGCTAACCACCGCACCACGCAGTAAATTTAGTAAACTTTTTTCTTTTAATAAAATTTGGCTGGTGATTTTTTTTTTTATTAATTTGGTTGATGATACTTAATAATTAATGTTTTAAAATAACTACCCAAGCGTGTGACAAGATGACTGCCAAGTGGCGAGACATGAAGGGTTTTATCAGCTGTGGCTTCACATTTGTCACAAAGACCTGAGAAAAACAATGCTCATCTCATCTAATGGTCAGTCAGAAAGGAAAGACGCATGATTGACGTTAGCGGTCGGAGCACACTGACCATCCAGCTCATTTTAATCTGAAGTTTTGGGAATGCATCCTGTCTCACACAGACAGACTGATAGGCTGCAAAAGTATCAAAAACCACCACTGCAATAGCTACTGCTACAAAAGGAACTTCTCAGTGTAACTGGATGTCATTACCATAATAGTAAAAATATGATACTTTTAATTACACACTGTGTAGAGAGAGGAACATAATTTGATAGAACGCAATAAAATGGAAGATACACGTTCACACGGGATGAGCTGTAATGGAGAAAGGGCTAGTTTTAGCTGCGTTTAGTGTTTTACTGTCTCTGATATTCCTCCAATTTTTTCCTCAGCAAATTTACCAACTTAACCAAATTCTCTATGGATTCTTTTTGTGGATCCTTTTGAACCCCCCCTCATCCGTAGCACTGACCTTGCATGTAGGTTTAATTGGTGCTTAATGCCTGTTTGATGAATCAGGTTAATTCTACCCATCTGTCACCAATTAATTAAAATGGCATTATGTGAGAAACACGTCTTGTGTGTCTGCACAAGACTTTTTTTCTCTTACTTTTAAGCTCTTGCCCTTTAAGTGCTGATTTAGTGGGATTTAGTTGTGTCACCTGGCTTCCACTTTCTCACATTCATGCACATTCATTCATTTGATTTACAAGGATTAGTCTCTATAAGTCTATGGGTCTGCTGCCTCTGGAGAAGAAGGCAACAAGTTCAAGAAAAAGAAGTTTACTTTTTCTTCAGACACAGTTGGAAAAAAGGCAAAGTTACCTGTAAACTTCAGTAACTTATAGCGAACGGCCAGCAGAGGGCACTAGGACATAATTTCATATGATGTCTAGAGGATTTAACTTCGTTTTTAACACAGTAATTAATGATGTAATAGATTAGCGGCTGCTACTAGTACTACAAAAGGATGGCTCTGTTTATTATTGATGCTTTAAATACTGAACATGATGTTCCTCTTGCAGACTGCTCACTGGGCTTAACGTTAATACCAACAGCTGATACGTGAGTACTGAGAATTAACCCTTCACTGTTTCCCTCATCACGAAACCAAAAACCGATTTCCGGTATTTGCTAAAGAACAAACAAACAAAAAACCTAAAACAAAACAAAACCGACTGAGCGTATTTAAACAGGTGTAAATGACTTGATAGCTTATAATCTGTGAAACATATGTTAAATCTATTTCTCACAATGACATGAAGCAGGGGCGATTCTAGCCTCAAACTTTTAGGGGGCCTCACGCATGTCACGCATGCAGTGCCTTGTTATTAATATTAATGGAATATGCTGTATCCAAATGTAATCAACCCTTTTCACATTTGCAAATCTCAATTCAATTGGATAAACATGACAATGTTACATTCAAAGCAACCCAATTAGCTGGATGACCTAATGTAGTGTCAAAGAATAATTTAGACTGAATAATCAGAGATTTCAATCTAATCCACCCATTTGGGGTGGAGCCTTTAGTTATCAACCGTTCAGTCATTAAAGAAATTAAAGAACAATTTCTGCCAAAGCAGATAAGATGAGAAACATGCACAACATTATTTCATCAAGCACTTAAAGTAGCATTATTCAGTACAGACACAGGAAAATCACCCTGCCACGCCAAAGACCTGCACACAGAGCAAACTGTAGCAGAGCTGTTTTATATTAGTTTTTTAATCCATACAAACTCTCCCTTTATTATGCCGACTCAGAACAGAGCGTCATGTGCCCGAATTTCACAAATTGCGAATAGATTTGTAGTTCGTCACATGCCATCCTGTTCGAGACATGTTGGGGATCCGCAATCGATGTGGGTAAAACAGAAGCTACAGCTTTGATCTGCTGTCACCTGGATCTGGAGCTGTACTGTAAACAAACACTGAAACCCAGCTCGAACAGAATGGGAAAAGAAATTTTTAACAAAATAAAATAATAATACACATCACCTCTTTGCCTGACAACTCACAATGGCCCAGCAGACTAGTGGATCAGAAGGTTGCAATTGGCTAATAATCTAGTGATTTAAGATACATTAGCTAGCTGCTCAAGCACCCCCAAAAAGAGTCTGAACCTGCCAATGATAAGAAGTTATTCTGAGCCACATTAAAGAGATAGAACCAGTTTTTGGCAAAGTGAGATTTATATGTGCTTTATCGACCTAAAAACTACCACTGACATTATAATTGTAGTTTTTAAAGAGTGGTCTGGCCAAGAGTAACACTGCTGTTCTATAAAGTGGCCAAAAAGGACTGGCTTGATTATAATTTAGGTACAATAATACAGCCATGCATTGTGTAAAATTAGATGCCACTGTGCAGCCATCAAAAACTATCTGGCAGGCTGGCAAAGAGGGCTCACTGAGCTCTTCTTATAGGAACAGACTCACAGAGGCTCTGGTTGGAAAACTCAAAGGGCTGATGAAAACGAACATATGTGATGTGTGTGAATCCCAGCCATTTGATCAGCAGCAAGAGCTGATCAGACCTGAAAGGTGTCTTTAATGTGGAGGAAAAACAGCCCAGGGCTCATGGTCCAACAGAGCCACTGCATGATGAAATAAGAAATGAAGAAGTAAGTGGATATATGGTGTGAGTTTTTTTTTCTTTCTTTCTTTTTTTTTTTTTTTTTAAAGGGGGGGAT
>VOQK01028371.1:16020-35583 GCA_015052645.1 Benitochromis conjunctus
CAGGATCTTTTTTTTTTTTTTATGTTTTATTTTGATGACTGATAGTGATTACAGTCAAGAGGTAAACAAAATGAATGAGCATGATGTTTCCACTGACCACAGCTTTACATTTATCTCAGGTTATTTGTGGTTTTGAAAGATTTTAAATATTATTTTAGTTTGAACTTAAATCTTAAGGTTATGGTTCAGGCGACGATTTAACCGGAAAAGTATAGTGGGTGTAGAAAACAAGAGAAAATATTTACACAACTGTAGGTTTATAGGCTATGGAAGCAGGTTAATTGCAAAATTTAGTCATCCTCCAGACTCAGAATTAGGCTTTAATGTTTCTGTGTTGCTGCAGTTTCATCCTGAATATACAAGACTACAAGGCACGTGTGGTTACTCAAAAACCAGAAGCCGATACTGTCTATGATACATTCATGACATAAGGATCCAACAGCGACTAAAGCAAATAAAGTTCACACTGACTAATATTTAGCTGTAAAGTTGTGTTGCACAGAGGTGGGCGCTCGCATTCTGAAAGCGTCGTCTTTGCAGTGGACTTAAGGAGTCAGAATGTCTGTAATTAGAACAGTGCTGCCACTTCCAAAAAATATAATTCATTGTCTGCTCCACAGGGCAGGGTATACACACACTTCCTCTGGTACAGTGTCAGCCACTCTCCTCATACATTAAAAGAAATGCTTTAAAAAAAACTTTTTTTTACAGACATATAAATCTACAAAAGCTATAATGACAGATATTTCTTACATTTTATGTTTTATGTCAAACAAAATATTTGTTGTGCTATAATGCATTGAGAGAATATGTAACAAAAACAATACATAGTACTAGATCTGTACAAAATATACCAAACCTCTCCAACGAACGAAGCCTTTGTCTTTACATGTGTTCAGAGATGCAGACATGGGAAGGGTGTGGATGTGAGATTTGAATTCCAAATATGTTACATTTGGAAAAAGAAATCCTTTCGCCTGTTTGATGTGGTTGTGTGGAACAAAATTGCCGTCGCACACTTTCAAAGCCAACAAAGAGAAGAATCAACGCCGTGATTGTCTACTGTAAAACAAGCTTAATACTGTTAATAAGAAAGGTACTGGGTCAGTAACTGTTTTCCTACATTGCTGCTGATATCGCATGACAATGGAGTCAAACATAAGAACACGGGTTATATACGCTCACTGTCCATTTCATTAGGTACAGCTGTTTATCTGCTCGTTAATGGAGCTGTCTAATCAGCCAATCACATGGCAGCGACTCAATGCATTTTAGTATGTAGACCTGGTCATAACGAGTTGATGAAGAGCAAAGTAAGCATTAGAATGGGGGGAAAAAAAGGTGATTTAAGTGACTTTTAATGGGAACATTGTTGTTGATGCTGAGGTGGCAGAGGGGGTTTGATCAGCTGATCTGCTGAGATTTTTCCCATATGACAGTCTCTAGGTTTTACAAAGAATGGTCTATGGAAACACTGAAGCAGATTGGCTATAGCAGCAGACGACCACACTGGGTGCAGATCCTGTCAGGTTCACCAAAACTGGACAAACAAGATTGGAAAAACCTTGCCTGGTCTGATGAGTCTCCATTTCTGCTATGACATTTAGATGGCTGGGTCAGAATTTGGAATAATCAACATGAAAGCATGGATCATTGGTTCTGGTGGTGGTGGTGTAATGGTGTGAGGGATCTTGGCACAGGTATATCCTCCTGAGAACTGAAAAAAAAAAACCCTCTTTTGGTTAAACTTTTTTTGTGATTTGTTTGTCCACTACAGACTACAGCTAAATGAACAGGCTGGGTCTCAGGAGGATAAGCAGAGATCCCACCTGGGCTCATTAGTACCAACCTAAGTCTGCCAGAGTACTGTTACTGATCATGTCCATCCCTTTATGACCACTGTGTACCCATCTTCAGATGGCTGCGTCAAGCAGGATAACATGCCCTGTCATAAAGTTCAAATCATCTCAAACTGGTTTCTTCAACATGAAAATGAGATCACTGTACTTAAACTGACCAAAATCTCTGCTGAATGTTTCCAGCGCCTTGTTAAATTTATGCCACAAAAAATTAAGGCAGTTCTGAAGGCGAAAGGGGGCCCAAACCAGTACTAGCAAGGTATACCTAATGATCTGGTCAGTGAGAGTATATCACAATGCTTTCAGTGTGTCACACAGATCATCTTATACATCTACAGTCTCTCCATGCCCACACAAAGGGTGAAGCTGGTGTTATGGAAGTTCGGCTGCTTTGACCTCCCAGTTCTTGGTCCAGAGCTTCTTCAATGGCAGCTTGTAGGTCATCTTAAAGGAAGACAGCTGTGGGAAAAGTTCTGTGTTGAAATTCTGTTTAGTCTGTTTAGTCCAAGGTAAAAGTAATTGACACTGAGAAATTGGTGAGAGGTATACAGATATACAGTATGGCTGATTTTTGATGATATTCCTTCTTTTACAAAATACATTTATTATTTCCCCACACTGTCTCTGACATCAATTACTGAGACAAGTAAAACAAGACGAATCAAGTACGCCATCTGAAATATTATCCTTTCTTAGTTAGCAGAGGCCCGTCATGTAAATGAAATAAATAACACACAAAAAGAGAAGGTGATAGAGAAAATAAAGCGGAAATATATATATATCTGCATATCGAATTGCCTGGGCCTACTGAATAAAAAAGATCAGTCCACAAAATCCCTTTAAGGCAAATGGATATTTGGAGAATGCTAAATCCCATGTAATACATTCACTGCACAATTCCTGGTCCTCTTGAATGTGTGTGAGGGGGATATAAAGGCATCCTGTGCTGAATGCAAGTGTGTGTGTGTGTGTGTGTACTTTCTATATGTACATGTGTCAGTATGTGTACGTGTGGTATGTAGGGAAACGAGACTGGACGTTTCAGCATTACTGTTGGAGGTTTACAGTCAAGCCCTGGGGGAAAATGGGCAGAGAAGCCGGCACTCCAACATACTCAGTTTCCTGCCTCCCTAAGCCTAGACTCTGGGATCGTCGGGATGCATTTGTGTGGCTTGGCGGAGGCCACGAAGCCCGGCAAGCAGGTGCATTTGTACGATCCCTCTGTGTTTGTGCACTCCCCGTTCTGACATAGAGGCACTTTGTCGCTGATGTCCTCACACTCGTTTATGTCTGAGGAGGAAAGACACAGCGTGAGTTAGTCTGGGAGAATCCAAGAAGAAAAAGCCGCCGATGACACGTCTGCTGCTGAATTATAATTCTTTCCTTCCCTTTCCTGTCCTTTCCTTTCCTTTCCATGTTAGTGAATTAGAATTCTGTTCTAACTTTTCATTGTGCTGCACGACCACATCAGAAACTATGATTTAAACACATGAAAATACTTTTGATAATTACTTGTTTTACAAGAAAATAAATCAAACAGTTAATAGTTCTCAAATGTGAGGATTAGGTGCTTGCTTTTTTCTTGAAGCATTGTTCGACTCACATCATACAGTACACAAATAAGTGAATGCATCGGGGGCAATTTGGGGTTCAGCTTCCTGCCAAGGACACTCGGTGGCCGTTGAACCACCAACCTTCTGATAAATGGACAGCTCGTCCCATCTCCTCAGCCGTAGCTGCTCAACAAGTGACCAACAAGTGTTTCAATTACTTTCACAAAGGTTTGCTGTTGGAGGTACTTTCCCTCAACACAATAAACGTGTTGCATAAAATCTCATATATCTTTAATCAAACATGCCGTCATGTTGCGTGTCAGCTGGACAGGATCTGCACTCGATTTCCCAGCCATCTTGAGAGCCGGACTTCTAAGAATGATGGTAAAGTTAACAATCCGTTGGATTGTGTTTCCTTTTGGCCTTCAACAGGTTGTTCTTTCTCTTTTCCAGCATGGGAGGTCTGATTGTCATTTCATAGCAGTCAATCTCAAATGGCCCTCTTTGTGTTTATGTCATGTTCTGCTGGGGAAATGCTAGCGGTGAGATTTATAAAAGGAGGCAGGGGCATGAGTTGCATAGCTCCCACATGTTTCCACGCTTTTCAATGACTTTTCTTGGGAAAAACTGGCTGGCCTTGAAGTCGATAAGCCTGTATGCAGACAGAATCTCGCAATCATAGAATTTCATCATGAAAAGGCAGACTCTGTTTTCTTACAAAACAAACAAAGTACATTTAACAAAAAATATAAGATCTCATGTAACACACAAGTGGCTAAGATTCAAGGCCTCCTTGCTCTTGGCAGTGTACGACTAGGGAATGTCAAACCAAAGGGTAACGCACGATGGTTTTGTGGAGTACACTGCTTTCATTAGTTTCCCATAAAACATAAGTTAATGCAAGGCTGTTAAATTTAAAGCTTCTCCTTGCGGGCAAAGATTTACAGCATGAAGAGTTACCTTACTGGCTCCAGAAGGTTGAAACGTGAACACAGAGTTCACTGTGGTTTGTTTTCAAGATTCAGCACCATATTTTTAAATGAAATACGATGTTATATGAAGCGACTGATTCTCCTATTGATCCAAGGAAGCCCCTGAACATCCTTTATTAGGAATACATGATCTAAATGTCGGTGGCCAACTGAGAAGGACCTCAAAGATGCTGCAGGAAAAACCCACCTATACAGGCCATCTTGTCTAGATCGAGTTCATAACCGTCTAAGCAGTCGCAGGTGTAGCCCTCTCGCACTCGAACGCAGCGACCATTTTCACACCCATTCAAGATTCCACATTCCTCCGCCCGGAGACCTTCAAAGCCTTCATGGCGTTCTGATTGGACAAATATACATACAGACATGATAATGTTGCAACATTTATTTAAAGAAAATATTTACAATATTTTCCTCAAACTCTCATAATGCTAGATGTCAGCTGACCTGTTAGGATATCCAGTCCACTAATAACTAACAATGGATATTCTGGCCTATACGTTGCTGTACAACAGTTTCGAGCCACTCGTCATTTCTTTATATCTTAGTTTTAAGGAGCCAGACTTGTATCTTGTACTTGAGCTACAGTTCTCTGGGCTTTTGAAGGTCTTTCAAAGATTTTCTGTGGACATTGGCTGCTTTTTCACCCCAGTTATTGACCATTGTCCATATTTTTTTTTGTTTGTTTGACATTTAACACTGAACTATCGATCATTCAAAAACAAAAAGGCACCAAATTCAAGAGATGAACTAGTGTTGTGTCTACACTTAACAGACAACTTATCAAAGAACCAATTTTAAACGATTTCTTCAGGCATTTTGTTACTATCAACATTTCAAAAAACACATTGTTCTAATTTCTGTTATTGAATCTACATAAAACTCCAAACACAACGCTGTTTGACAGCATGAAATTGTATTTTTGCACTAACAGGGTGATTTCCAAAGAGCTATTAGATGAAAACCTGATATATATTGGAATGGTGTGCGGCGTGTCTTTAAAACAAAACAAAAAAAAAGACATGGCTGGACTAAAAAAACAAAAACAAAAAAAATGATCTACAGCAGATGAAGAGTATTTGTAAGCCATGCCAGAAATTGGACAAAATGCTCAATGAAGCCTTATCAGGAAGAGTCTCACTCGAAGGGGGGCTATCAAAGAAAGGGAAAGAGGGAGAAATGGCTGAAGAATCCAAAATTACACAGCAAGTGGGCTAAAAATCAGAGATAAAAGCTCTTATGGAGTCTTATGGAGTGATGAATCCAAATGAGACATTTTTGGTTCAACTTGTCAAAGGAGAGGTCAGGAGAGAGGTACAGCAGTGAGTGTCTACAGGCATCTATGATCATCCTGGGATCTTGTCAAAACTGTTAGAATTATGAACACGGGACAATAAATCAGATTTTGATCCACCATGCAATACTATCTGGTTGGAAAAAACTTCATTTTTAAGCATGACAATAATCCCAAACACACTGCCAATGTAGTAAAAACATACCTGGATAGAAAAACACACTGTCAGACACTGATCTCCCCAGAGCCAAGAGCTCAGCATTAATGAAGCGGTGTGGGATCATCTTGTCATAATACTTAACAAGTATGAGCCAACATCCAAAGAATAGCTTTGACTGTCCTTCAAAAAGCCTGGACAACTATTCCTGAAGACTACTTAAGCGATTACAAGAAAGCTTACCTAAGAGAGAGTTCAGGCAGTGTTGAAGAATAGAGGTGCTCATACTAATTACTGACTTTCAAGCTCATTAGAATGGTAGAAGCTGTTTAGTCTCTGTCTAATATGCTATATTTTCATGTAGATTTGCACAATTTTATAAACTGATGTACTTATTTCCCATTTCCTAGCAAAAATATAAAGAAAGCAGGGCGTGGCTCCAAACTTTTGCACAGTAACAGTACTGTAGTTGCTGCATATATTGAAGCTACTTTGGATCCCAGGTAGGTATATTTACCTATACCTGATAAGTTTATGAAATATTATGTTAAACTATTAAAACAGACCAAAACTGAATGCATATACCCACCAGGATATGAATCCACTCGCTGCGGCTGGTACTCTCTCGGCTGCACACTGGGGACACGGACGGGAACGTGGAGGGGTGGCTGTTGAACGCCGTAGTCGTTCTCGTTAAAGAGAGGAACGCCTTCAGAAATATCATAGGGTCCACCAGCACCGCCATAATGATCCCAGTATGGAGGGCCAAAATGTTCTGCAGGGTCGTCTATCCCCTCAACACCGTACTCATATCCTATTCGCTCTCGCAGACTATCTGAACTTCCTCTCACGTTGCACATTACTGCATAGTCAGCTGTACACAACAGCAAACAAGGGATGGAAATGATCATTTTCTTTTGAAATCAAATGGAAAATGATGAAATCATTACTGTATGAATATGCTATGCTATGAACACGGTACATAGATTCATTGTTAAACTAAACAATCGCTATCTTATGTGATGCCTTCTTCTCACCAGAGTCTTTCCTGGGGCAGAGGGCACAGTGATCACTCCAGGCAACACCGTGCAGGCAGCAACACTCGGTGTATGTAGTTCTGCGATCTGTGAGCGGTTTGGCACACACGTTGTCACCCTCGAGTTGCTGCCAGCAAATATCAACGTGCACGTCGTCTTCTGAGCCCACAGCTTCTGGGATGTACAATGAGAAGGGTTTAACAGAAAACAGTGAGAGAATGAGAAAAATATAACCTTAAGAGTCAGCTAACTGAGTTATACTTTTTCTTTGAATATCCAAAAAGAATAAATTGTCAAAAAAAATTAAATCGGTTTGTGTGTGTGTGTGTCACACCCTCTGTGGTGTTGAGATCAATGCAGCGTCGCCGTGTGCTGTCGAGAACCAACGGAGGACTGCAGAAACAGTTGAAAGACCCGGCCGTGTTCACACACACCCCGTTCTCGCAGGCACTTCCAAATTCACACTCATCGTAATCTTAAAAAAATGAGTGCAAAGAGACTCAGATGTCACCAAAAATCATTGCATTTTAGCACATTGGCATGGTAACACAAAGTAGACCATGAATGAGACCATACATTTTTGAATGTATGTAACTGATATTGGATTTGTGGACCGTATTGTATATCTATACATAAGTAATCAAAAAAAACCCCACCAACGATAACAATTTAACAAAAACATTGGAATGAGGTACAGGTGACCAGTCATATTGTGTGGTGATGAATGCTATAATAGGTAAAAAGAATTTCTTACCCACACACTCAAGCCGGATGTTATCGTAGAAGAAGCCGGAGCGGCAGTAGCAGGTATACGTAGAAAAGAGATTTGAGCACTGCCCATTCTTACAGATGTCGGGCCCAAAAATCTCACATTCATTTGCATCTAAGGGCAAAGACAGAGAGAGCTGCGTCATGTGCGTCACGTTGCGATGTGTGAGCTGGAAAGTTGCAAGCTGCAATTACAGTAAATACTCAGATATACCGGCACGTTTACCATGAGGTTTACCATCTGGCTTTGAAAGTTGCTGCAGGTGAAAATAAAACATTTCACCTCTCTGTGACAGTGTAAAGTCTGCTAGGAAGATGAAAAAATACTGGCGGCAGCCAGTGCTACCCCTCAGCTTCCTGTGATGCACCTAAGGTATAAATTTGAAAAACCTTGGTGACTTCCTTCTCAAGTTATTGCACTCACAAGAGTTTTAGAAAACTTGACCCTGTGACCCTGACTTTAAGGTCGAGGTAACTAAGATTTGAACTTGTCAAAAATTTTGAACATATATCTTTTATTAGAGTTATCATATTCACAAGATTTTCAGAATACTCGACTTAAACTTGAGATCAAGGCCTCCATTATTTAACCTGGTGTTTTTCTGGAGTTATCGCATTCACAAACTTGGGTGTCCATGCTGCACGCCCAACCCCGGTGTGAGAACAAAACCCCATCATATTTTAACAGCTGAGGGGTAAAAACAGGGAAAATCCACAAAACGGAGTAGCATTTACGAGCGAAAGAGTGTGTACCTATGTAAGTCCGTTGCTCATCTCCAAAACTTTGTACAGAGGAAACAGGCAAGGGTAGTAATCCACTGCCGTAAGGGCACAGCTGTTTGTAATCACCTGAAAAACAAAGACAAGCAGATTAACTTAACGCTGAAAAATGCTGGGCTAATATTACAACATGTCCACTTTATTCCGATGAAGTTTTTATAGGGATAATAAAGCTCTTGTTGTACCACTTCCTTGGACGGGACAGGCGTGGATTTCACAGTTGTCGCCCCAGCCTGCTCCGGCCGTGCAGCAGCACTCCTGCTTGGTGGTGTTGTGAGACAAGACGTTGTCGCAGAAGTTTGCGTCATTGAGATTATAGTAACACTCTCTCCTCTCCTCTGCCGAGGCGGGCAACGCAGGAATGGGTTTAGTGTCTCTTTCAGCTGTAGGTGAACAAAGAAAAAAGCAGGTGAGGGGATGTCGGAGATCACGGTCGTGAAAGCATCTGTGGATTTAGTCACGGTCTGGTGTTTGAGGAAGGAAAAATGCTCTGTGATACAGCTTTAGCCCTCCAGGAAGCTAAAAATACAATAAAACCTACACTTGAGGTGCACATCATCGCACTATAACAGCGTCGAAGGGCCTCCGCTCTTTTATCCATCCACATCCCTTCAGCAGGTAGTGCATTACCCTCGCCTGCCACTGCTGAGCCTGCTCATTTGTCCAAAGGCATGGGCTCAGGCATTTCACCGTTAAGCTGCTGGCTTAGCCAAATGGAAACACTGGCATGTGAGTCAACACACCATTCAGTCTCACATGATTGATTAACACACGTCAAAAGCAAACAGTGGAATGTGGCAAAAAGGTACACAAAGGCATAACTGGGGTTTAGAGCCCAGGCAGAAGAAAAAACATCCCCGCTGAGGGCACGTAGCTTAATAATGTAAATACCCCCAATTTGTGTACACATGTGCCTATCAAACTGGGAATGTGATGATATTTCCATGACTCAAAAGGCCTTAGTCATCCTGAAATTGCACTACATTGCATATCTTTAACCTCTGCGCTTTCTGATTATTTTAGCACAGAGCACAGAGCAATGTGTCTTTAGCTCTAATTGCTAATAGCTACACCTTATCCCTGTTTGTCTTGGTGGGGAAATGGGTTTACAGTAACTAAGGCCCCGGGGCATTTGCTTGGCCCCGATCGAGAAGTTACTTCATCGTTTGTCCGGCGGATTAGGCTAATACAAATTTTTGCAGGAAACCCACCCAACCATAACCCCAGCCTAAAAAGAAAAAAAATGGAAAGACACAGGTCAAGAGACGTGGAGCAAGCCATGTCCACCTAGTCACCCTTGTTTGGATAATGAGAGACGGCTCATTAAATCAGGGAAAACTCCGTCTCCCAATGACGGGATTGAGAATTTAGTCCTGTGAGTCACTGTGAGTTCTAGTCCTGCTCTATTACCCATGGAACGGCACTGGCTGGTGTGGGGATCAAATTCCTCATTGTCGTTGGGGCAGATGCACAGGAAGCTGCCATCGACGTTCTCACACAGGGCCTCCCCACACAGCGCCAAGCTCATCTCGCACTCATTCACGTCTGAGAAAAGCAGGAGAGGAAGCCTTAGGTCAGTAAAGGATCGGAAGCATGCACACGGTTGTCAGAAGAGTACTTGATATTCAAATGTAAGAAAAGTCCTTCGTGCATTTCTTTATGTAGTACCATTAATTATAAAATTATGCAATTAACAGATTTCTAAAACTATCTTACATATACTAACTTTATTTTCCATCCATCTATCTATCCATCATAGCATAGATAAATCTTCTCGCGCTGTTTCATCTTAAAACAGATTTGATTCTTTACAAATAGATGGTAAGTGTCAATTTTTAGTGTTTAATAACCAGTCAGATAAATTGCAGATTGATACACAAAAAGGTACTTTTAAGTATTTAGGCTATGAGTGTGCATACATGGAAATGGTTCTGAATGACTATTAACAGTTAGAGTCATAATTAGTTGGACAAAGACACAATTTTGGTAGCTTTTTCTCAGTATACCGCTGCAGTGTTTAAAGCAAACAGTCAAGATGTGACTGAAGATCCGACTTTCAGCTTTAATTGAAGGAGTTTAACGAAACTGCTGCATCGATTGTTTAGGAATTACAGTTATTTTTATGCACGTACCCCATTTTCAGAGCCTCAAAAGTATTTGGACAACTGACAAGCAGTTTCATGTCCAGGAGAGGCCTGCTTCATTATGCTATTTTGTTATTCCATGACAAATGAAGCAGACATAATCGCTGAAATTGATTCAGGGTGTTTAAATACAAATATGAGGCCATCAATAGGCCAAAACAAAACACACTTATTGGAGGGACAGCAAAAACTTTAGAAGCAGGCAAATCATTAAACCGGGGCGTGAATGCACTGACCAGCTCAGCAACACCAAAAGGCCTGAAAGATCACAGAGGACAACTAAAGTGGATGATGACAGATTTACTTATATATTCAATAATAAAGAAAAACACTTTATAGCGTCTAACTGATGTTGTGAAGCAGCAGGATGAATGAAGTGTACAAACCTACACTTTCTGCCCAGATTCAGCCAAACGCTGCAAAAGTAATCAGACAGCTCTTCGCAGCATGAATGAATAATGACACAAACCATACTGCAAGAGTTTTTCAAGGGAAAGAAATAGGATATTCTTCATGGTCAAGTCAGTCTCAGTCCAACGCAGCACGCTTTTTAGTTACTGAAGACAAAACTGTAGGCAGAGAGACCCACAAACAAGCAGCAGCTTAAGGTGGCTGCAGTAAAGACCTGGGAGAGCATCTCCAGGGAGGAAACACAGCATTTGGGCCTTGGGTACTAAGCCTCAGGAAGTCATGACTGCAAAGGACTTCATATCATCATATTTAAGATTGAGGTTTTTGGGCCTCTGAGAATGGGGTACTGTATATAAAAATGACTGTAATTCCTAAACAGTTCATAGACTATCTTCATAAAACTCCTTGAATTAGAAGCTGAAAGTCTGCACTTAAACCACATCTTTGCTTGTCTGATTTAACATCCACCATGGTGGTGTGCAGAGGCATAACTACCACTTTGACCAAAGAATTATCGATTATATTGCAATAAAAGATTTGTTCAACGTAGCGTATTTAGTTTTGAAAAACACATTTATGTCAACAGGCTAGCTTAGCTTGTCTACAGTGGATGCTTTCTGGACAGCAGTCACACACCGACACATCTGGTCATATCTCCCGGAGGGTTGGTGTAGCCTCGGTCACAGTGGCAGCGGAACGAGCCGTCTGTGTTCTCGCAGAAGCCGTTGCTCCCACAGATGGTTTCATTGTCACATTCATCAATATCTGCAAGGCGAGAGCAGGCAGAGAGGTGAGCGCAGCGTTAATATTTACAGTGTCATTCTGCACAACAGACTTTCGCACTGCCTCCGTAAACACTACGCCGCGTTCTCCAAAATAAACACCACTACCATTCTGACCGTGCAATAACAAGAGAAATCACTGCCATCATAACATGTCAGGGACAGTGTACAGATTAGACAATTCGTTAAGAAGCTTTTCAAACCTCGTGGATTGATTCATGGGGACTCTCTCTCTCTCTCTGCATGGACACAGTGTAAAGTGAGCGTAATGTGGATCTGGAAAGCTGCGGGTGAATGTTCTTCGGTTGTGTCAGCCGAGTGGGAAGTGACAGAGGAGTCCGCAGCAGCCAGCCAAAATTCAGTACTCACCAAGACTTTACAAGCAGCTGGAGAGTTCAGACCTGGCATAAAGAGCAGCTCTCTGGCAGGGACCGCTTTCCAATCTAATCAATGAATGTACTAAAAAACAAGCTCTTACTATGAAAGGACTGAGAGCATAGGAGGACTTTGTGGGGGCCTAAAAAGGAAGTTAGGAATCTGGCGGGTCTGCAGTAGTTTCTTGTTTGCAAGGCATTAAATCATAAAACATGTTTGATAAAATCACAAGAGAAACTATATGCTTTATGTCAGTTCGGCTTGTCGAAACTGTTAACACCGGACCTCATAACCGCACTGACTCCCCCTACCAGTTGCTGTTTGAAAGGCAACATTTGTTTGCAATTTCTAACATACATGATTTAGTATTTCTTGGCATCGCCAGCATAGCAGAGGCCAAAGACTGATGCTGCAGGGAGGGGGGTAAGGCTGATTATAATTGTTTTAAAAAACAATCACAGCGCCTAATGGTCACACTTTAGTGACATGAAATTATTCTCTGGTCAGTTTCCCTCCTTCTTGGGTTGCTGGAATATAAATGAAGGTAACTTGATCAACAATTTGGATAAAATAAACGTGGCAAACACAGCCAGAAGTTAAGTGCCGCGGTGTGCTTGTACTTTTTCTGCAAGGCATCAACTTAACAACATTACAACAGGCAGGCCTCACAACTGATATGAATTGTAGTGATGAAATTAAAGCATACTACTTTACTGTGTCTGTTTTATTGTAAGCGTAATTTGATTTTTGTTCTTTTTTTGTTTAACTTTCCTAACCTTCCATGAGCATTCCATGGAAACTATTAGTTTCCATGACTAATAGTAACTCCACTGGAGTGATAATAGGTTTTGGAGAAACGCCCCCCCCCCACAAAAAACCTCAAAACAAATTAAAAAATATTTTGAATATGAAAAAAAAAATCCAGACAACTTGAGTATTTCAATGATTTTTGATCCGTTCCACTAAAAACTCGCATACATCTGCCCCTAACTGTAATAAAGACAAGATGTTAAGTCCAGTGGTACCTCAAACCTTCATGACAACATGATTTATGGTGTAAAAAGCGCCATCATTCACATGTTGTCTAACCCTGTTCTATTTTGCCTATGACGACTAATACAGGCTGCTTCATTCGAAAAAAAACAAAAACAAAGGAAGAAAGTGGGACAGAGAAACCGCAATCCATTTGATTTGAACAGCACGCTTGGCCAGGGCCCCGTCCTCTCCTCCAACGCAGAAATCTCCTTTCTCAGGCTCATTGGGGGGAACTAGACGTCTGCCAGTGTTTCTGTCCTGACTTGGACATCTCTCTAACATGCCTCTGGGGTCAGAGACAGGGTCTCCCACCAGCTAATAAAACTGTGGAGACAAAATTGCCTTTGTCATTTGTAAAATGTTTCACTGGAAAGGCTGAGGAGGACCGAAATTGCTAGAATAGACTTGTGGGCTCAAATGGACGGACACATACTAAGAACCGCCAACTTACTGGATGTGCTTTTGAATACTTTAAGGAACTGCACACAACTGAAAAAATACATTTTAGGGAATAACATCTCCAAGGCCTAGTTAGCCATGTTCCTCTATTAAGGGGGGAGGGGGAAGTATTGTATATCAAGGTTTAAGGAACATTTTTCTCAAGTGTGAAGAGCTTAAGTGGAGTTAGGAATGTTGGAATTGACAGCAGAGACCAGCTGGGAGGTCCGGGGAGGGAAGTCGATGAAAGCTCTTTGCTAATATAAGAAATAATCAGTGTCTGAAGGCAGATTTTCATTCGTGTGTGACATGGAAGAAAACCTGCTGCAAACCACATGTTGGGATGAGATGCAATCAAAGTATCATCTCTGAGAGGAACAAGAAAATCTAGACCAAAACAAAAACTTAATGAATTTTTTCATTTGCTGTACCCGTCTTTTTGCAGTGTTTGAGTGATAGCATTACTTGACCAGCCATTTAGATCTGTCAACCACAGACAGAGTCAGCGTGATAATCGCAGCGCTAATGGTTTGTGGGAAAAAATGAATATTACAGCATGAGATAACTCCACCAAGTCTCACACTAGCAGGACATGGGGTTGCCTTTCTTAGTCTTTCCATGCAATCATCAGTTACGTCAGGACACATGCAGCGCTGTAATTTGCCTGGAGGGAAGAAGTGAGGCGGGAAAGACTCTGAGAAGTTCAGCTGATATAGGAAAAGCTGAGATGAAGGGGCAGCACGGGCCCAAAAACAACCTTTTCTAATGGCCTGACCTGGGAGGACATGCTTCCTGGATCCGGTGATGGTGGATTTGGGTGTGGAGGAGTGTTAAAAACTGGTCTCTGTGCCATGTGTTAATCTGAAGCACATGGCGGCAGGCAAAGAGAATACAGGGATACATCAATGACTGTTGACTCACCCCGCCGCAGTCCACACTTCTCCGTTGTTCTCCGGGCAACCCCTTGTCTGATTGGACCCATATGCAGAGGTTATTTCACACATGATTGGGTAAGGATAAGGTGAGGTATTTGCCTTCAGGGAAGCATGTTTGCCGGCTTTATCAGATATTACATCAACAACCGGTCCTGGGTTAACTACACTGATGACCAACCCGCGGTGTGACCAGTGTACATCTTAAAAAGAAAGCACAACTGCACGAGGAGTCACACACATGTTAAAGTCTTCAGATTTCTATACATTTACAGGGGTGGGAGGCTGGCAAGAGTGCGACCGCAGACAATTTCCGCCCTTGGGTAAAAGCCTTATTAAAGGCGAGGCATAGCTCGGGGGAATTTATGAGCGTGGCGGTCAATTAAAGCTAAAAACAATGATCTGTAGCACGCATACACGCATGCGTCCAAGCACTATGTACGGCATCGTGTTAGATTTGAGCGTAGACCTTATAGCACAGCTGCGGTGGCATTTGCTGTGGCAAAAAAAAAAAAGCCCCTCTGTTTTTCCCTTTTTGTGTCACGGCCTCTAAATCTAAATGAGCGCAGGGAGCAGAGCCAACGACGACCGCTGCCCCTTTCGAAGGCGGGTGAGTAAAAATAAAGCAATACCCCCTCGCAGAAACTGCAAATTACCACGTCTGGTCTCTTCTTGAATATTTGATGATTTTTGAGTGAGCTCCATCCATGGGCTTTAAAAAAAACATTTTTTTTATTGAGGTGACGGCAGCATCTCCCACAACTTCCATTCGCGAGGTGAAACAAGCCACTATTGTGTGTAGCGCTGAGTGATTTTAAACGTAAGAGGGCTTGGTTCTCAAACCGGGGCTGAGTCAACGCTGAGCTGTGTGAGTGTTTGTTGTGGCATCTAGTGAAAACAGCATCACAACATAGCAACAGGAGAAAGATGGTCAAGCACCCGTTGAGATGAGATAAATAGAGTTTTGTGGAACTATAAAAGAAGATTTTGTAATCAGGCCACACCTCAGGACTCCTAGGGAGCATGTCAGACATGTTTGCAACTGGGTAAGTGGCTCAGAAGTGGAATCAGACCAAAAGGTTCAAACCCGGGCAGCTCTGTGTGGAGTTTCCACATGTCTCTTTGAGCTTTGTCTCGGAGCTTGGGTTTCTCTGCTCCATTCCTGCACATCTCTTTCAAAAGATACTTTCAGCATCAAGAGTTTCACTTTATTGGACAAATAAAGGTATGAAAAGGATAATCACACTAGAGGCAACTAAATGGCACATGGGGTGATTTAAATAAAAGGCATATATCATGGCAGGCAAAGTCCTTACCCCCTAATGCACAGCAAGCAATGAAGCAATTCTAACCTGTGTGAGCTGCTTAGCAGTGTTTTGACTCTGACGTTGAAAGAGCAGAGGTGAGCAGCTGGCTTCAATCAACCCTTATCGCACTACAGGCCTCTGCACTCTTTAGCCGGTGCCAGACAGAAAAGATCATAAAGTGCAGTGAGGAGGAAGCCACACGTAGCCAGGATCAGTTTGGTAGACGGGGGGTAAAGTGGGGGGGGGCAGAGGTACGATCTGTCACCGGGCAACACTGCCCGCACCAGCATTTTCTCTCCAGAGCACCATCACTTTATATTGTAATAAAAACTTAGGGTCATGAGAACATATGAAGCCACACTCCACCCTCAGCGCATCTCTGCAACCACCACAGTCTCTGGTTCTCCTTCTCCAACACAAACACACACGGGAGGATGCAAAAAAACCACTGTCAACCACAGACGTGCGCACACACACACACACACACAATCGCCCACAAACACCCACAGCTTCAATCTACAGTCCAACACATCATTCCATTCTGATGCTCTCAGTCTGCTTTCCCTTCTTCGCCTGTCACTCTCCAGTGACTGTTTGGATCCTCTCTAAACATGAGGAAAATATCTAGAGCTTTTGTTTTTTTGCTGCTCATAAACCCCATTTGTTATTTTATGGTGTTATGAAAGTGACAAAGACAAGCAATACCACACTACAAAATAAAGAGCAAAAAAAAAACCCTTAAAAAATCCAATTTGTTGTGCAACAAACTTTGCAAATGTCTTAAGCCCAAGGTGTTCAGTCCTGCCAGGAAATACATAAGCCTTCATGGACTCTGGAAGTCATGGACATGTGCCTGTTGCTGTTGGCTAGCTGTGTTCACAGATGTAGTGTAAGTACAAACCCACCCAGCGAATGCCAGGTGACTGTGGCTTCTCTACGGGAGGGAGGCAAACAGTAAGCTGGCCTGACAATCTTATCTTTCTTCTCTTAGAAGAAGTGCAGTGATCAGGTTCTACTTTGGGACTCTGCCAGAGTGCTCCATTACCTCTGTTTTCAGGTGAATGAGACGTCTATCAGCTTCTGGCCTTACAATTGGTTTCCAATGACAGTGCGTATTGTCTTCAAAGGGCCTCAATATTGGCCTATTTCTCATTATCTTCCATGGTGGCCTTTTATGCAGGAAGACCCAGAGGACTTGATAGCTTTTAACTTGCATCTCTCCCTATGTGTACATGCCAACCTGATATATATGATGGGGTGAGAGACCTGTAGAGTGGTGCGGTGGTGAGTTGATTTGAATATTAAACTACAGCCGTGGAGTAATCGACTTAATTAGGGTCATGGACAGTCCAAAAATAGACTGACCCCCTTTCAATACGTTCAAATTTGCTTACACACAAAAACAGGCTAAAAATCCCTGTTTAATTTTTTTTCTCCACATAACTGAGAGTGCTAGTTTTTTTCACTACAGTGCAATTTTGAAAACTCACCACAGCTTGTGGCGAGTTCTCCTTCAAGGCCAGGCTGGCAACCCACGAAGCACCGGTAAGAGCCGATGGTGTTTTCACAGCGCCAGGTGCCACACACTGAGCTCCCAAAGTCCTTGCACTCGTTCTGGTCTATACAGAGGAAGAAGAAAGAGAGAGAGAGCGAGAGACAGATGTTTGTCAGTAACTGACAAACAGAGGCGCAAACGTAACCACATGTGCAATCAGACACAAATGCGCACACCCCCGCACGCAAACTCGTATTCCCACCACTGCTCCTCTGCTCCCGGTGTAATGGCTGCAAAGCAGGAGTCGGCCAGGAGGCCTGTGGTGTAGCTGTCCTCAGTAAACGCAGCAGGCAAAGGGAATGGCCAAGAACAATATTATCACAGAAACCAAAGAACTTGTGAAGGAGCTAAAGGGAGACGTTCCAGAGGGAGAAACACCTCCTGCTCACAATGGGGTCATTCATACTTCCCACTGGGGAGAGGGAGCTGAGGGCTCCAGCCACGTAATCCAGGCACCCCTCAGTCCCAAGACCACGGAGGAAAGCCTCTAAGCCAGGCTTGGACACTTTCACTGGAGCCTGACGCGCTATAGATAATCAATCATATCCAACTGTGCTATACTGCGTGTGCTTGAGCCTTAATGCAGCGTGACAATCAAACAGCTAAAGCTGGCATGTTGTTTAAGTCAGACAGATGAAACCACTGGGCAGAGGTAGGGGTCAGTAACAACCGTAACAAACACAACTTGAAAACAAAAGGAAGTTTTAATCAGTCTTGCCTTCACAGTCAGCCGTATCAGTGTTGAATTTGAAGCCGGCCTCGCATAAGCACAAGAACGAGCCCTCGCCGTTGATGCACTTTCCTCGGATGCACACATCTTCCTTGCCGCATTCATCCACGTCTAAGGCGCACAAAAAGTGGAGAAAGAAAAGCAGACAAATTAGCGGAAAGTGCGGCTCAAGATCTTACAGATTGATTAACAGCAATTATCTGCACAGATCCTCCATCTTCAGCCAGTCCACGGGGAGGACGTCTTCTTCTCGTATCAGAAAAAGAATGTGTAATCAAGCGCTCATCTGAACACAAGGCGTACTGGCCATTTGGAGCGCTTAATGGTATACTTGCAAACAGGAAACAAAGCAGAGGAGAGATCTACCTCGGCTTTTCAGGCTGAGAACATTTCCCCCAGACTCGTTAAAATTAATAACGAATGCTCGATGCCTGATTAGCCGTAGATGGGTGGATAATTGCGGCATTACAGCATAGCTTATACAGTACTTGGACTTGTGGTGAAAGGTGAGGGAAAACGCAAGAAACCAGAGGAAATTCATCACTGAGGAAAATGCCTGCCTTCCTTTTCCAGTCTTTTGATAATCAGATGAATCTTACATAGACGACAAGGTAAACACCCGATTGCAATGATAGGGAGGGGAAAAAAGCAGCACTCCAGACTTTAGGTAAATACATAAATATGCTGTGACTGGATAGCTTTGGAGTATATTCAAATCCTTCAAAGTCTTATTGAAAGGAACAGGAAGGCCATGGCAGAACTTTTTGAGTTGGATTAAGCTGAGATGTGTTTCAGTCTGCTGTCAGTCCTTTACTGCTTATGTTCTGTTTTTTGCTGGTCTGGACAAGGCCTAGCGTCATTTTGGCCCCACCTGAATGAACATATCTTTCATTCCCGAAACCTCACAAACCCTCGTCCTCCCTTCTTCGCGGCCTTCAGGCTCATGTCAGAAGGGGGCCTGGCTTTTATTGTGTCAGCACTGTACACACAATGGCAGGCTGCAAGAAAATATATGACAACTGCTGATTTATAGGATAATTAGGGCCCAGTATTTGTTGTGGCGAAAAGCCAAAGTACCTGATCCATGCTGGGCAACTTGCTCAGTTTGTGATATCTGAAGCACTCTAAGGCCAAAGCCTCTCTGTAGAAGAATGCCTGCACAAGGAGTGACCCTTGTCCTCTGCTGCAAGTGAATCCTGCCAACTGCATGACCATGCCAGCATCTTGCAGAGGCTAGCCTACCTGCTTCATATCATGACAGAACAGTTCGATGCCAGACATCTTTTACTTAACTCATCCTCCACCAGATTGCAAGACCCACCAGAAACAACACTGATCCAATTCTGACATGCTAGCCAGAGTTATTTCATGTATTGTTTTAGTAATTGCTCCAGATTCTTGTAAAGCCCTCCTTTAG
>VOQK01028371.1:43965-55493 GCA_015052645.1 Benitochromis conjunctus
CACTGTGGCACTGGCAGGTGTAGGACCCATAGCTGTTTATACAACGTCCCGTTCCTTCACATGGATCCTCATCGCACTCATTCACATCTACAGAAAAAGAAAGGAAAGCACGCCGCTGTTGCATTTCACCAGCACAGTACACTTTTAAAGCACCGACTTCAGAGCTTCCTCTATGAAACAGAAACGACACAGGCCAAAAACCCAGCTGTGTGGAGCAGAGGCCAAAGGCCTCTATGAAAAAAAGGATCACAGCATCAGCTCTCTGGATGGGCTGTGAGCTGTTGTCAAGCATCACAGGACAGGGTAGCATAAACAAACAGAGTCCTTGCATTTTGGCTCACTTAATTTCTCAAAGTTTTATAATCACTGGTGATGAAGACTGGCTTCTACTGTGACGATGATGGACAGAGCTGCCGTCGCATCTGGTGTCAGCATGTCTGTGTGTGTTTGTGTGCTCCTCCTTCTCTTTGAGTGTCCCACTGTTACCCCTGTCTTGCTTCATTTTTCTCTCTCGCTCCATTTGTTAGTTACCAATGCAGTTGGTCTGCAGCGCACTGAGCTCGAATCCCGGCTCGCAGAGGCACATGTAGCCTGTCTGCACAGAAATGCATCTCCCACGGCCACATATAGCGGGGGTTGTGGCACACTTGTCAATACCTATGGATAGGAACAAAGATGTGCACGGTCGTTACTTGAAAAACAAACAAGATTATTTGTGACCTAAGATTACGCAACATTGGTCTTAAAAATAAATAAATAAATAATAATTTAAAAAAAAAATATATATATATATAAATGTGCATGCCCCTAACACATGTTGTTCTCCATGGGAACTCATCGTGCTGTTTTATAGATGGAGTTGTGGATGGGAGCGCTGGTTTTATAGCACCGTAGCGTTCAAACAGGTGGTATGGAGCGCGTACAAAGGGTTCGGCAAGAAACAGGTCATGCACAGTAGAGCCTAACATTATTTTTGCACTTGTGTTTTTCTGTCCAAAAGAACCCTGTTAAACTGGGTCTGGCTTATGAAAAAAAAAACTATTTCTCCATAAAATTAGTATGAATTCTTCTCACTTCCTAAACTCTCTCTGTCACTCTCTCGCTGAGTCTGTCACACAAACACGCTTTCACCATGTCCCGTGCTCTTCCTCAGTTTTTCATAAATCTGGCCTCTGTCCACTCAGAGTAGCTTCCTCTTCCAAAACGCACACTCTTTCTTGGTTTCTCGCCCTCTCACCCTCTGTGCAGAACAGCAGCTTCAAGCCAAATTGGCTCTGGAAAAGGGGTCAAATTAAGCTCTCTCCAGCTTTACTTTGGGTAAGCCTACAAAAATGCCTTATGAGTCGTGCTGCTGTCTGCCAGAAGTTTACAGAGTGTATGAAAAATGAAGAGCTGAGCCCTGTGGTGCTCTTTCACATAGCAACTTCCTGTCCACCTGTTCATTGTCATTTTGTTTGTTTTGTTTTAGGTGTATGATGTGGAGCGTCTGATTTCCTATAATGCGACTTTTTAAAGCATCGCTTACCTGTAGCTGAATCAGTATGGGATGGTACCTTCGAATCCGGTCTCGGGTTGATGCTCGGGGAGTCCGGAGAAATATCTATTAAGACAGTGAAGGTGAGTCATAACACACTAGATAAGCACAAATAACAAACTTTGGCATTTTCTAGTCTCTACAACCAAAACAAGACGCCGCTTGATTTACCAGCCACTCTAATGCCTTAGCTGCCTATTCAACACTATAAATGTGATCTACTCATTTTTCAAAAATTACAATGACCAAAATAAATCAGACTCAGTGAATGTAGACAGCCTTTAGACTTGAATGTCAATGTTTTCGCTGGCGTGAGGGCAAAGTAAAGACTGTGAATGCCACTGCTGTGTGGGAGCAGTTTATAGAAATTACACAACATGTCTGAGCTTGACAGAAAGCTTAGAGATTCTACATCAAACCCAAAGAGGCATTAAACAACAGCTGGAGGCACTTGTTCAACAACCAGTTTCGTATGATCTGTATTAATGGAGAAGGAGAAAATACCTGGATATTGCGGCGGTAAGTCTGTCACAACAGCTGGCTGGAAAACGAGCAAACATTACTCATCAAAAAACATTTGGGTTACATTTTTCACCACCATATTTATATTCACAGCATTCCGGTACTTGTTGGTAAATTCTGTGCTAATTAGATGTGCGCATCTTCCAAAATGTGGTCTGAATAAGTTATATAATCATAACAAACCATCCAGCTGAAATAGCTAGAACACATACCAAGAAGAAGCATGCACCAAAGGGCTGACGAGGAGGGAGAACTTACCGGGCTCAGACTTTCCTCATCTACCACAAAAAAAGAGGAAAAGTTTATCAGCGGAGAACACTGAAATTCAGTCTACATTAACATGTGCCATCACTGAACACATTTTTGTTCAGTTATGTATACACACATGTTGCCTTTTCCTTTTTTTCCCTAACAAAAATTGGCCAGGTTTTTTTTTTCAAATATTTGTGAGAGATAGTGTACGCTGTTGGCCAAGAAAAAAAACAGATGAAAAAAAAACATGGAATTAGATATCTCCGATAATGAAGACAAAAATCCCAAAATATTTAAAGAACTGTCTCCACGTACAAATCAAAATGTTGCAGCACTGCCAATACAGTATCTCAAAAGCTTTAAATCAAGAAGATCCATTTGCTTAAAATCCTGAGGATTAAAATTCATGATCCGTGCGGATTACTTGTGTGCATTTTTTTGATGCTCGCGGGGGTTACTCTTTGACGGCTGGAGGACATAAATACGACTGTGAATATGTTCCATCTATCAAGCTTTTATTCGCGGCGATCAAAGCAGCTTGTTGATGTTTACATTTTCAAAATAATGTTAAAGCACTGCATCCTGTATATTAAAAGAAATTGTGCATTGTGCAATCATTGCAGCTGCTCTGAACTGTTAATGTCACGGGCTGTGGCGAAAATCAAGCACGTCGCTCTTCTGACAGACTAAACTCATCAGCTGATCTCGAGCCAGCACATATCAGTTGATGGGTCAGCTCATCCCCTTTTATGCATCCAGTGTTGTTTAAGCACTACTTGAGCTCCTCTAGCCAACTTATAGTTGCTTCGCATCTTCAAGACACTTTGCAGCACACCTCCACCCCAGCGTCTCCTTTTTCTTCTGGGACTGACTTAATGAATGTCATCTGCTCTCAATGATGCTGCTCTGATGGTCCTGCTGCTGCTTTGACTGGCACGAAAGGCTGACTTGTGCTTTCCAGGTACCAGATCGGAGCCATACGGTCAAATGTAAATGATTGCCAGAGAATTAACAATCTTCTTTTTACCACTGTATGGTGGTCCCGACTGAAATATCCATGGGTTTAAATGAATACCATGTTTAGGTAACATCAAAGGCCTAAGCATTCGCCAAGAACACTGTCATACAGTGCAAATATTTACCAACATAAAACTTATTCTTACCATCTGTGTGTGGCAGTCTAGGTGTTTCTCTGGCTGGATGTAAGGGATGCTGTGGAGTCAAAGGGTACTGGGGTGCTTGTGGTGTCTCAGAGTATTCGGGGTATTGGGGTAGCTGCGGTGTTTCGGGGTAGCTGGGGTACTGTGGCCCACTGGGAAACGAAGGCTGAGAAAATGGAAACTGCGGATAAGTAGGGCTCTCATCCTCGAGTGACACTCCCATGCTCTGCAGCTCGACATCATCCAGCTGTCGAAGAGAAATCTGGACGTCAGATCGTGAGTAAGTGTATCCGTGGCCAGCGGGACAGATCTCCTTGAAGTGGTCTGGAGCACAGGAGACACAGGAGCGACCAGTAAGCGATCGAAAACATCACCTCTGCAGTCTGAGCTTGAGCTCGAGAAACTGACATTTAACTTTTGACAGCATAATTGTGGCTCATATTTCTATCTGATATTCAAAGTAACACCATAAGCCATCCGTGTAATACAGTTACGACAGGCACGCTGCGCTTTATGCTCTGCTGTGAATGGGGAGATTGAATTTCGGTGACTGCCGCAGAACTTAGCAAGCTGCCAGGCCAGTGACAGCTGTCACGGGGGGCCAACAGCGATGGGATTTGAAAAGATTTGGGCATATCGGCACTCTCAAACAAACAGACACAACTGTGCCACTGCGGGAAGTAGAGGATCATGTAATGCTGAATGACCTTTGAACTCTTTGTTGTAAAGGCATGTGAGTGAGAGGCTAATGGAGGATTGGCTGGCTAGATAAAAGGCGGGAGACTGCACCTCTTTGTATGTGAGTCCAAAAAGCCTCAGCAATGGTGAATCCATTACAAGTGAGAGGCTCTTTGTCCCCTACCTGACCTGAAACCAGGCTACTCTATGCCAAAAGAGTCTAGAATAGAGATATGAGTAATGACAGATATGCGGTCACTGTAAATGCTTGTGTAAATACAGGAAACGTGGATATGATAGGCTACTGAATGATGAATTTAAAGTGGAGGCAAATGCGGCTATATATGATCAGAAGCCACATCTGAGGAATCGTAAATATGGAATTAAACTCATTGGGCTCCTGTTACCGAGTCACAAGTAATGGCTCTGGCTGCTCTGTTCAGGGGTCTAACAGCTTTTCAGGCCATCCAAAAAGCTAACGTCCGAAATAATCAAAGGCTGTGCGCCTGTGCACTGTGTCGGTCCTAACTGAGCAGCACCGTGGAGGTCTATGTCTATGATATCTGATCTATGACAATCCCCATGAATCACTGGCCAGTACAGACACTCAATAAAACCAGCTTGTTTCTCTCAGAGACTTTGAAGATTAAATCAGTATGAAAAAACGATGACAACTACTTCCCATGTTTCACTTGGCGAGGTCACACATTTCTGCTGTGAAGCTTTGCCGGTTTATTAGTGGGGTTTCTCTCTGAGGGTTGGAGCGATAACACAAGACTGACTCCCACTCTTATGTAGCCTCCAAAATATGAAAACTGTTATGTTTTTGGTCCTTTTCCACTCCAAACACAGTTAGCTATTTTGAACTGCTTTACACGCCTGGCAAGGAATAGAATGGTGACTGAGTGGTAAATATTTTTTTCCCCCCTATTCTTTCATTACCATTGCTACCCCTTGCATAAGCTTGCATGCAACATTTTCTTTCTGCAAAAACGTTTAACTCAAGAAAGGGAGTACAGTAACTGCAGAAATAGAAAACAAGATCATTCTTTGGGTTAGCAGAAGAGGAGCACAGGGTAGCTTTTGGGGCTGTACCTGATCCTGGTAAAGGACAACGATCACACCCAGCTCCCCAGGCCTTGCCCACTCTGCTGCAACAGCATATCTGCTTGGTGAGGTGATTAGTGAGCGGCAGAGAGCATGTCCCAGCTGAAACCGACCGGTAGCATGACGCCCTCTGGTCAGACACTGCTTTGTCCGCTGGTAGAGAAGTGGACCGAGTCAATATAATTCCAATTGGAACACAAGAAAGACAAAAAAAAGCCTAGTCTTAAATTGTGTGTTATAAATCAAAGAAACCAAGCAATACTTACAGACACAGTGGCTCCTGGCAGGATCTAACATATAGCCTGGTTTACATGTGCACCTGTAGCTTCCTTTGGTGTTGAGGCATTCAGCGTTTTTACATATTCCAGGCAACAGGCACTCGTTGATGTCTGTGAAATAGGCAGAGAACATCAGTCATATCGAATATACCCTGGCTTGTGGAAATTTCATGAAGTCATGTTTATTCCCAGGACAAAAAAAAAGATTTTCAGTCTCACCCCCTACCAAAACTGCACATATCAATATCAACTTTGGTGCATTTTCAATCCAATACACTGGGCAGCAATGATTCACACATTGAAAGGTGTCAGAAATCTGCAACAGATCGTGTAAGCAAAGCCGCTCGCCGTGGGGAGGCGATGAAATATGGAAACATTAAGGTTACACAACTGCATGAAATCGTGATGACAGGAGGGAGACGTACACATTGATGAGTGTAAAACAATACACACTCAAAATCCCGTCTTGCTTGGAAAGTAAAATAATGCAGCTGTGGGAACACATGCAGTCATGTAGACATAGAAGATATCACTTGAGAGTTTCAGATTGTCATCATCCTCAGCATCTTTCCTTCACAGCGGCCAATACGGTAACGAGATCCTCAGCTTACGTCAATAAGTGAAAGTCATTAAAGGGATTTTTATTTATTTATTTTTTCCTCTGTTTGGCCTAAACCACACGCAGGAACGGTGGAGTGGCCAGAGGAGTTTGCCTACTACTCCAGGAGCTCCTGAGTCCCTAAGCTAAACAGAAACAAGCTAACCAGTTACTGTGCCAGCCAGAAACATAGGGGGACATGCTTAAGGTGCTTAGTCATGCGATCACACTGGGACCAGGCAAGGATTGTTGTTCTATCGTGTTAAACAAAGAGTACATCATTAGGTCTTTTCCCATTGCTTTGACGACTAGAACCCGACAACCTGCCACCACAGATTTTCCCCCAATTTTAATGAATCTGCTCTTGTTTTGTTGTTTTCCTTCCTGCTGGAAAAAGTGAGCTTACAAAAGGTCAAGGCTGATAAAATCAATGGGCTGAAGCAAATCCAGGGAAAGCCTTAATGTTTTTCTTGTTGTTTGTTGCCCCTTTTTCGTTTCCATTTTGGGTTTTTCATTGCGCTTTTCCACCTTACAGTGACGTACTGTGAAGAAACTACAGCTACAGTCATGCCGGTTTCCCCCAAGTCTACACTCTTTGCTGCGAATTAAGTTTAGTTCAGGTAGCATCTGGTCACCTGAAATCAGGTCACCATTTATCACATGGTCTTTAATCCATGATTGAGTCGAGTCCCAGATTAGTGCTATTGTTACAGTCTGCTGGTGGCTTGATTTAAATTGAAACCGGCTTCCATGAAAACCTGCCACGACCAGCGCTAATCTCAACATCTATTCTGAATTTATGCTTGGTTGCTCTTCTTGACAAACATCACTTGTGGTAAGAGCTCACGACTTTTAGCGTGACTGTTTTTATAGTCTACCAGCACATGACAAAGTTCCCTGACTTCAGCGTCAAACAGTCTGCTGCAAAGTTACTCGACCTTTCCCCTCCTTATTCAAAATTCACCTACAGAATAATCTACAGAAACTATGCAAAGTAAACTGGCAACATTACTTATATTGTGTATTTTGCGTTATGAGTAAAGAGAGCACCTTTAGACCACTTTGGAAGTCTTTGAAGTGAATACACGTTGTCAAAATTTAGCCAAAGCACCATTACAGACAAACAGGCTTTTTCGACAAATTTCTCTATCAGGATTTCAGCCTGAATACCAAGCTAGTAGTCGACATGATCAGTGTCAAATGTCAGTGTTGTGAAATCATAAGCAGCTTTTATTAACTTGATCAAAAATGTCCAAAGAGTTGCATAAGACTTCATTAATCTCCTCTTTGAAGTGGTGTATGAGTAATGTGACCTGCTCCCAGCACTAGTTTACCACCCACAACAGGGCCTGCACATGCATCTCTGTGGGCTTTTTCCATCTAACAACCACAGCTACAAATGACCAGTTCAGTGACCTAAATTTTTGAGAAGGAAGCCTCTGAAGATAAGGAATCATATCTGAACTCTGAGACCTGAGAGCACGACGCTGATAGGAAATCTTATCGTGCTGTGGCGACACTGACCGCAAAGGTCAGCGGATGTAGGCAGACTGGCAGTAAATCAGGACCATTACTGAATACGAGACAAGCCCTGTTCTGTTCCAATAAAACACATTACAAGCAGCTCAAGACTGGAGCCACAGGAAGGAAGGCTTGACCCCATCCTAATAATAATGACAAAATCTCAGAAAAAGCTGATTTTTTTTTTCCTTCTTGGCAGCTGGTAAAAGTCCTTAAATTAGAAATAATTTGGGGGGGAACAGAGCAGCAGCCGAACGCAGATCTAAAGCACTTTAGTAAATATTGTGGGTAACTGTCAGCTTTGGTTTTTTGGAACTCAAGAAAGGAGCAATTGGAAGAGGGAAACATCTTGAAGCAATCACAGAAGAAAAGCATGAATAATAGAAAGATAAATTTCTACATTCATTGGCTACGCGACACATTATTGGAAAACAGGAGCGTCCTGGTCCGCAGGTCTTTCTTTTATTAAAATATGTTTCCCTGCTCAATAATTACCTGAAAACATCAATATTGCAATTGTTCTCTGCAGAGCAGAAAACATGTTGAACTTGCTGAACTAGAGGATGAGGTCTGCTATAAAGAGTCAAAACTGTCCTCTGGACTTTTAGGTTGTTCTACTCCATACGCCTCAGCAAGCATTGGATTATGACACAATTAATCAAGTCAGTGACACAGCTCTTATGCGAGCCATCAGAAAAGCTGCATTTTGTAATGTCAAAACTGTCAGCCTCAGTTATCGGTGTTAGGTGTGAGACTTTGAGCCATGGTTTATTTGCTCATGGTGACTCCAAGGCTATTTACTGACACCAACAAATGCAAATGGTTGGAATTCTTTAGAGGGAGAGTTGACAGTGTGGGTGTTTACTGAGTCCTGAACCAAACGCAAGTTAACAAACAGCCACTGCTGGGATGTTGAAATGGAGGATAACATAGTGTATATATGTTCAGGAACAATCAAATTTTGTTTTTACATACAGATGGACGGGTATGCTGGCAGTAACACAGCTGCTTTCGAAAGGTAAAGCAGCAATCTGATGCTCACAAGTGCTCAGAGAGCCATCCATGCCATGATCAGAGTCTACCACACCAACTCAGAACCCCAAGACAAATTAAAACAGGAGCCCCAGGTGTTTATTGACTGCTGAACTCTGACCCCAGACAAACCCTAACTGTGGTCTTGACCTGCTTCCCGGACATGGGAAGTGGGGGGCAAAAAAGTCAGTCTCCCAAACAAGGACTTTAATTAAGTGTGCTCTCCAGGTACATCATTGGTTGCCACAGTATAATCTGAACTTTTGAAGATTTTGAAAGTTTACTCCTTTGCCATCTCGTGTTTTCCCATTGGGGGGCTAACCAGGTTGCTGCTGGAGGTCTTGTGTGTCATTCAGTGTTGTTACCTGCAAATGACAACAGCAGTCCTTCTTCTGCTCTAGAAATGCACTGTGAGATAGATGGCCACTATAAGCAGAACCTCCAGCAGGTGGAGAAGTGATTCATATGTAGTTATGACGAGTACCAGTCAAGATGGTGGATTTGGTGTCTATCAATGGGATGAGGAGCTGACTAGAGCAGGCATGCATTTAGGCATTTAGGCATGTAGACATGGTCAAAATAACCTGCTGAAGTTTAAACTGACAATCACAATGGGGAAGAAGCTCGGTTTAAGTGATTTTGAATGTGGTTGTTGGTGCCAGACGGGCTTGTCTGATCTTCAGTATTTCAAAATCTGATCTACTGGAATTTTCCCACAAAACCAACTCTAGGGTTAACAGAGAATGATCTAAAAAAGCGAAAACATCAAGTGAGCAGCAGTTCTCGGGGAGAAAATGTCTTGTTAGAGAATGGTCAGACTGCTATGAGCTGACAAGAAGGCAATCATAACTCAAAGATCCACTTGGTACAGCCAAGGTATGCAGAAGACCATCTCTGACCACACAAAACATCAAACCTTGAAGCAGATGTGCTTAGTCTGATGCTTCTTGATTTCAACTGAGACATTCAGATGGTAGGGTCAGAATTTGGAGTAAACACCATGAAAACATGGCTCCATTCTGCCTTGTATCAACAGTTCAGGCTGGGGTTTGTGGTGTAATGGTGGATGGATGTTCACTTGGCACATTTTGGGCCCCTTAGTAAAAGTTGAGCATCATTTAAATGCCACAACCTACCTTCGTATTGTCCATTCATTCATGACCACAGTGCACCCATGTTCTGATGGCTGCTTCCAGCAATGCAATCAGAACACTTCATGTCACAAAGCTCAAATAATTTCAAACTGATTTTTCTGGCATAGCAGTGAGTTCACTGTACTCGAACAGCTTCCACATTCATCTGGCCTCAATCCAATAGAGCACCTTTGAGATGTGGTGGAACCACAGATTCATATATTGGAGGAGCAGCAAGTGTGTGATGCTGTCAGGTCAACATGGACCAAAATCTCAGAGAAATCTTTCCAGCACCTTGCTGAATCTATGCCACGAAGGATTAAAGCAGCTCTGAAGGTGAAAGAGGGTCCAACCTGCTACTAGCACGATGTACCTGATGAAGTGGGCAGCGAGTTTAAAAGTTTTAAACCTTCTTCAGCATATTTTATGCAAAGGCTTACCTTGACAGTGTGTGAGATTCATCCGTTTAAAACCTTTGGAACATTCCACCTGTCCATTCGCAATCACTGCATATGCTGTAAACAGAAACAGAAAAAACTGTTTAGAGAAGCTCAATGATGTTTAGTGATGTGCTATGCTTCTTTAGTACAGAGGTCTGCTTTCATCAGAGAGGGGGAAGAGAAGGAGCTCGAGTTTAGGAAAATTTAAGGGAATTTAAGGTCTCAGTAATAGGAAAAACAAGGAACCCACAACTCAGCCTTGAGGGACTCCAGCAAGAGTCAAATGGGCTCCCCATCAACTACATTTATAAGACAGCTTTGTCATCCAACAAAATGTAATAATGCTCTATGCCATTGATAATTGTGTAACTCTCAATCCCTAGGCACATCATCATAAATTTGTTGACTAAGCCTTTATGACAGCCCTGACCGTTTTCATCAACCACGGTGCAAATCTAGTTAAACGAGAGACTAAAGCTTTAACTGTGCGCACAAGGAATGACGATTAATGTGCTGCTCACAGGAAAATGATTGGCCAAAATGTCTTAACGCTTGTTTTTTTTTTTTGCCAAAGCAGTAAAAATCACATGGTATGTGTGTGTTTCAGGTGTGCGCTTGAGAGGTGCTGCAGTAAATAACACATTTGTCGGTTACTGCCCCAGTGCGGGCAAACTGTCAGTGTTAGAAGCCTGAAAACATGGTGTCATTACTCATTGGGCACCCAGTCAAGCCCCGGCATGCTCCATTAAATGTACAGGGGGTCAATGTGGCTATCATGTGGCAAAGAGTAAGTCTGTTAGTGTTTAAATGTGTGTGTATCCATATCTGAGTTTTTTAACCAAGATTAGGTGAAACTCTATGAAAGACTTTCTTAATATAGACAGTGATTATTGGTAACAGATCTTTCCATGACTCAGATGACTCAGATTCTCTATGAATGTTGAAAAGATAATATCTAACTTCTGATTTTGAAAGAAAAACACATGTATGTTTGGCTGTAGAGGACTGTAAAGAATAATGATATGCTTGTTAGCAAGACAGAAGAGTCTTTGGCTATTATAGACCGTACAGTGCGACACACATCAGACAGCTCAGAGAAATGATTATAACACTTTACTCCCCTGTGCTATATATACTATATGATTTGCAAATGTTCTGTCTCTCTGCCCATAAAATGCAAAAATGATTTAAATCTGGTCACTATCTCATTCAAGGTCATCTCCTTGTGTACCTCTGGAGCACTTCCAGTACTTCTAAGGCTGAAAGTGGGGCA
>VOQK01028371.1:61474-92764 GCA_015052645.1 Benitochromis conjunctus
TTGTGGTCGATCTGGAACTCATTACAGGCCAGGAATCCTCAGCATGTGACTTTTAAAGGCACTAACTGCTAAGACTTCATCTCCCACTGAGATGGGACACACTGGCATTTATGCCTCTGCAATGTCAGCCCTCCTTAATATAATGAACACACAAACACATGCACAAACAGTAAAACAAGCCCACAAAATATCCCTAAGCGATATAATGTTCTTGGTGCATCATAATATATAATATCCAGCTGTGTAACACGATCAACTGTACATTTACGGACTTGAGACCCAGCCAGACTGTAACAGTAGCAATGCATTCTGGATCTATATGACTGTATCGAGTGAGTGCGATGCAGATATACTGACAGTGATGTGGAGGCAGGCAGCAAAGACTTAGCAGTCCTGTCTGCAACAGCACCCCATTAAACTGCGGTCATTCTGGCATCCTCTACCAATATCGTAAAAAATGAAGTAGCAAGCCTTGCTCTTAGTCAACAGCGTGTTTAGCAATAAACTGACCAATGGTAGTAATGTACGCCTAGAAACAAACTGGGCTTTCATGACATCATTATCACGTACTCAACAGGACACACGGGAGACTCCTATTAAGCTACACGACCCCTCTGCTCACTGCGAGCCGACAGCTGACTCAGTCGCTATAAAATAAAGAGAGCCACATCATTCTGCAGGAGCTCCACATCATTCCTGTCAAACGCATGAGAAAGCACGCACCTAGACGAGTAAGCAGGGAATGTAGCTTAGAGATAAAGCCCAACTCTCTACCCTGAGAACAATAGCACTCTTGGAGGAATTCAAAGTATTTCTCTTATTAAAACTCACCCAAAGACTTCTGGGAGAGAGTATATGATTTAATTTTTTTACTTAAGTTTTCCCTCTTTCTTTCTTTGCCATTGTGTGACCCCGGCCTACGATACGCTGCCCCCCAAAAAGAGCCACAAAAATGAACAAATTGGGTATTCACTCTGTTTTCTCCCCCAACTTCAAAGGAGGGAGCAGGGGAAAACATCTGGGAGCCAAAAACAGATCATGCCGTGGACTTAGAAAGAATTGGAATCTGGCATGCCTGGGGAGACAGTGCGTGGGAGGGAAGAAAATAGATCGACATCTATTATCAAGGAGGGAGACAGAGAGAGAGATGATGTCTGCTTCTGATCAAGGTCTGGTCAGATATTAAAGATGGTACAGTCAGTCTAACAGCAAAACTAGCAAATCTGCAGGGTATGACCATAATATGATTGAGACACGCGGGAAATAACTCTCCCATGTGGCACTGTACGCTGGGGGAGTGCCTAAACCAGTGCGGGGACCACATCGTGCTCTCCCATTAGTAAAAAGAGCTGTCAGGCTGTGCGAGAGCCCCCATCTATAGTGGACAGTGTCACCACCGAGCCTTCCTGCCAACATACAACCACCCTCTTGCTGTTTCACTTACCTACCGCAGCTCTGGTTGAGAACCAGTTGCTCATTTCCTCATTCATTCAAGGCCACATTGGCTTGCTTTGCCCGCAGGGTGGGTGGCACGCCTGCCAGGCTCTCATCTTCATGCTAAATGTGTTTTCATTTGCTTCCCGGTTTTGGTTTAATGGAAGTGAAAACAGCTTCATTTTAACAACTGGGAGCATGGGCGAGTCACGCAGCCGCTCTCAAAGGTTTTAGAAATCTAACAAAGGCGGCTATGTTCAAGTCATCATCACTCATTAGCATTGTTTAGGCCTGTAAAACATGCCCTGATAAAACTCCACCATGCATAAACAATGGCTGCTAAGGCATTAATTTTTAGACACCTTAATATGAAGGAATCAGAGTGGGAAAACCTTTTGAGTCACTGTGTGGCACAGGGCAAGATTACCAAAGGACTAACATCAACAGCAAAACAGACTATTGTACCAACAGAATTAAACCAGATTAGTTTAATTCTGTAATGGAACAAAAAAAAAAAAAAAAGTTACATAACTCTGGTGGCTTTAGTCAGAACAGCTTACCTGGTTTGGTTGGACACTTCTGGCACTTATTTAGGCCCCAGGAGGCGCCAATACTTCCACAGCAATCATCCTGTTTGGTTAGCCCTGGAAGAGGCTTGCCACACTACAACAAGACACATCTGTGTTAAATCTATGAAACAAGTTTGGGGAATGAGTGTTACATGTTTGGGTAGGCACGCTTGTTTCTTTGCAAGTGTGTGTGCGCCCTGGCAAGGGTGCAAATGTTTTTGTGTCAGGGTGTGCGTGTATACCTTTCTGCGAGGACAGAGCGAACCAGACACATCGGAGACTGTTTAGTTAGAGGTGGACATAAACACACCGAGTCCTAAGAACAGCTATGAACCTCGTGACGTGCTGCATTAACGGCTCTTGGTTGAATGCTGAAGGGAGCGTCCTATCAAACCCTACTTGTCGGATTTTGTCTGATAGAAATTAAACTTAAGAGGCTTGTTCTCCAGATTGAAGCCATTACGGTTGGATAATATGGAAATTTGCAGGGTGAAGCTGCTCTTTTGCTGAAGTTTAGTTCGTCTTTGACATTGTGACTAAGTGGTTTAATTTCAGTCGCCTTACTTAACCAGAGAGGAAATAATGGAAACAGCACTCGAGCACAAACAAACTCAAGAACTAATTCTGGCAAAAACAACTCATTGTGTTGTTGCAACTGAAATACTAATAAGACCCAACAATAGCCAAGCTAACAGATGCTGCATGAGGTCTAAGATTAGCCAAACTCACGCACTGCCACTTAAAGGCCTTCCCTTTTCCCGAGTGCTTTAGGGTACATTAAAGCAAAGCACAGTAAATCTACAAAATGTGCCACACTCTGAGCACACGGGCGATGAAAAGTCTCACCGTTTGGGCCACATGGGGAGGTTTCAAGCCTCACCTTCACCTCTTTTGAATGCATTCTAACTCATAACATGCTTTTGTTGAGGAAGTGGTGGAACATGAGATGGCCAGTGTGGCTAAGCCTCATAAATCCCGGACTTTACACATAAATCATTTTCACAAACTTCCTGTTTGAAGCAACAGCTAGCAGAGAAGGTTAAGGGATGTGAATATATAATGGCAGCTGTGGCTAAAAGACTTTGTTCCAGTCGTTTCAACACCTAGACCACAATACTTTATGTGTCTTGGGTCAGCTTGCGATAGCAGCGTACACGGTACCTGTCCATCGACCGTCTCCTGAAAGCACCTTCCAACATGTCCGTTCTGACGGATGTGGGTTGTGGCGTGGCCGTGGCCATTCCCGTTAGCGTGTGGGTGTTTGCTGCTGCTGTCACTGGAGTGTTCGTGTCCGTTTCCAGGTTGGGAGCGCTGCTGGACAGAGTGAGCCCCCTCTGTGGTAGCGGGTCTCTGCCCAGGTTGGACTCGAGCTACTTGGTGGATCTGGACATCAGCCTCTGGAGGATGCTGAATGTGGACGTTGACCAAGGATGGGTGGAGAGACGCTGGAGAAGAAGAGATCCAAAGCTTACACAGCATAGTAGATAGTTTACAGTGTCAAAATTTGAACACTTTAAGCGGAAGCATCCTCTGCCAAGGGATAAAATCTGTATATACATACTGCAGCACATGAGCTCTCAGCTAAAGTCTTACACAAACACTTGCTTCATCACCAAGTCACGAGATTTGGTGCATATTGGTAATTCCCGGCAGTGAAGAGGCCCTTAAGATGCTACAAAACAACAACAAAACAAAGCGTTTTGGCTCCTCTGGTTTAAATCAAATCATTTTAAAGACTGAAAACAGTTTTGCTGAAGAGTTAAGAAGATGTTGCAATGTGAGGCTCTGTTGTCCTTCTGACACAGGGTAAGCATCCATCTTCAGGGAGTGCCAGGTTTTTTCCCAGAATCCCGACCCACTCTCATGAATCATAACCTCACACACAGACGGCAGAATCCAAGGAGAAAATGCAAAACTTAGTCCAGGACGAGAATGGCTCCACTTCATATATAAAGCATACAGGCAGGAGAAACAATGTCTTTGCTGTAACATGATAACACACACACTGGATTTGTCATTTAACGCAGTTATTCATGTGATTAATTTATCAAAAGAGGATGAAATGAATTTAGACGGACCTTCTGCATCTACTTAACTGTTCCATAAAGTGAGAAACTAAGAAAGGAGGACACGATAGCTCATACCAGGAGATGTATGAGAGTGAATTAATCTCTTTTATACAAACACAACAATTCGTGTTGTTGCCGTGCTCTGTTTCTAATATCTTCTGTCTGGTAAACGCAGCATTGTGTGAACAATAAGATGACTTGTACTGAGTCATCTATGAGCTGTTCTGCTTAAAATAGAAAGTGACCTCTGCTGCTGGCAAGGAAAGCTATAACACTACACTATAAACAATGTTAAAAATGAAGCTTTTTTTTTTTATTAAGGCAACTTCTGTTGCAAAATTTAAGTCATGTGATTATTTTATGTTGAATGAAACTGATTAATTGCAGGCATTCATGAGATCCTTTGCTTCTGGAAGAAAGGACGAGCCAGGAAACCCACAATTGTTGTTTATTAACTGTGTTTTGCTTCTTTTGTCGACACTGCTCTGTTGGAGTGTAAGCTTTACTACAAGAATGACAACCTTGCAGTTATCAGGCACGAGTACAGCCAGAGTCATCGAGAAATGAACGTGTTAGCTAAGTGACAGTCACTCTGAGGTCTCTTAAATATGCACAATATCCAAAATGAAAAGTGATGGCCAATGTAAACTGTTATCTTGCCAGCGATGGGAGTTATCACACTGTCAAGCTAACAGCATTCCTAATGTGAAGACATGCTAATGTATTTTGCCCCAAAAAGAGGTGAGTGGGGAGGTGAGCCGGAGTGTGATTACCTGGCTGATTGGACAGTGGGAGAGTGTACATGGAGTGGGATGGAGATTTTGGTCTCTGGTGGTTCTTGTGGCTTTGAGGGGTGGGTCGGGCAGGAGGAGGGACTGGCAGGTGACAAAACCGTCCTGTTGAGTTTGATGGACACCAGCACAGGTCCCTGCCGATGCATCGGCCTCCATTAAGACAGGGGATCTGACAGAAGACTGCAAAGATGAAGGACAAGAAAGAGAAAAAAAGGGGTTATGAATGAGAGAATCTTTAGAATACACAACATACCACGTTTAATTGGACAGCATCATCTAACCTTACACACAAGGATCTGGTAATAAGAAACAGAAGGCGTAGTCCTAATAGGAAGGGCATGTGCTAGGGCTTCCTGTGGACAGCCTTTGTTTGCAAACGGTTAGCAACGGTCATGCTGTTCTCTGCTTTGGCACTACCAGACACCTCATTCCACATGACGTTTATAAAATCTCAACTTTGTCCTCGCAGCAGAGCCATGCCCCTCGCGCTGTGCCTCCTTCAATGGCATGTTTTGCCTCTCATCAGTAATTACATACTCCTGTGCAGGATGATGAGTGATGATGCATGATTCATGCTGTAATAATTTGGAGAAAATAATAACAAGATACCATATGGGACACGTGTTTGGATGACAAAAAGCAAAAAAGTTCCCCTAAATATCAAATATTGTCCAAAAATTGAAAGGAGTGCAACTGGCTCATAGCCATCCAAGTAAATCGAAGTCCAAAATGTGTTCTGTCTACAATTTGATTTATATTTTGTAATTTGCCGTGGAAAGTAAAACAGAACAGACCAGCAGTGGCCAGATGGTGTTTGACAGTAGTGCTTTAACAGCCCTTTCATTGCCTTATCTTTTGGCATAAAGGGTATGTGCCAGCCCAGCGCCCTACATACCTGGGCCTCTTCCCATCTACAGTTTCGCTCTGACCTGACCTCTCCTAACTGAAAACATCAAAGACAATCAAATGAGAAAAACAATCTACCCAACCATGACGAATATAGAACTATTCTGGAGCACGAAGGACGAGAAAGTGAAGCAATGCACTTTTTTTGGCTCAGCATTAACACACACCGCAAAAACAACAGACTGTTTTGCAAGATAGAGATTCAAGTGGCCTGCATGCTGTGAGATTAAAGAGAACGCCGGACATGAAAACACACAGGGAACTGCATCCTCTGTGTCTCATTGAGACTAACAGGGTTCAAACAGGGAACAGAGGGATGCTGGACGGTTCTGATGGCATGTAGGGAATGAGCTCCCTGTCACATAGCATTAACAAGAGTGGGACCACAGCACAAAAAGAGGGAGGAATAGAACAAGAATAGAATCACGTATCAGATGGGACATTAAAAGGATTAGCAGGAGAATGCTAACAGAACAGACTGAAAACAGAAATAGAACGAAGGAGAAACAACGCAGGGACAGAGACGGGCAGAAATATGTCCAGTGTTAGCATCCAGACACACAGAAAGGCCTCCTGTGATTCGACATGTGGGCTAAATTATCAACTCAAAGAGGACCATTAAAACCTCTCAATGTGGGATGCATGTCTGCACTGGTCTGTGTCAGGCCAGTAACACCCTGGTATGGGGCAGGAACTATTCTTAGACAACATCCTACTGTCGACTTTCCGCAGCAGGTTCCATGTCTGCCTATCTTTCTATCCATTTAACAAGCTCTAACGAGCGAGACGCACATGCGCACACACTTCTCACCCAATAAACAGACTTCTACCAGTCTAATATCAGCTTTAAGTGTTGTACACAGGGTGTGCATCAAGAGGGACTGCTGCAATTACCCAGCCGTTTTTTACTGCGCTGTTTTTACTGCGCCGTTTAAGCAACGTAACAACGACATGAGATAACTGTTTGCTGTCCACTTGACATTCCTGGACGAACACGCAGACTCGGGCAATAACAGGATGCGAGCCTAAATGGAAAGCAATCTCTTTTTTAACGTGCTCTTTAACACATGCTTTTACATAACGATGAGAGGAGATTTTTGTTTTTTGTTTTTATTTGAGAATAAAAGTGGGACATAAAAACTAACCACTGAGGAAAAAGTGGAAATGCCAGGAATGTAATCTCGTGAAGGGTCTCTGCCAGGATGCTGAAGTGTTTAGAATATCTACATCATGTTCCAAAACCCTGCTAATGTGCACATAAATCTGCAACTTTAGCCTGTTTATATATTCATAAGCCTGCGATGTCTTCCCTAAATAGGCTAGTTCATTTCGGTGAGGGTTGTTTGCATGTTTGTATCCCTGTTTAAATGTATATTTACGAGAGATGTAACTGGAGCGGTCTATATATGTATGTGTGTGGTATGCGCGCCCTTCATCTCTAATCCATAATTAGTCTGAGGTCTAAGCTGGACCATTAAACCTGATGAGAAAACTCAGAAACACGCAGGGGGTACGACCCTCGCCTTGGCACTGGCCGCCCCCTGCTATCCCATGGACACTCCTGTGTGAATTTGGAGCAAAGCCCTCTGGATAAATGACAGGTTTAATGTAATCCCTGTAAAACCCTGTTCATGCTGCTACTCTTTCTCTCTTTTCAGCCTCTCCCTCTCCTTTTTCATCCATTCCTGCCCTCCCAGAGAGCATGTTAAACGGTTAACGGCGAGGCCAACCACGAGGTGTAAACCGCAAAAGGGATGGGGCTAAGTGTTGGGGAGCGTGGGACCACTAGATCCACGTGTCTGTGTACAAGGGGAGATTAGGTCCCTTTTACAGAGCTTGCTTTTAATCTGCTCTACCCTCTACCCTGTCTGTCTTTTTCTTTGACAGTGAAAGTTTTCAGCATAGCTCTCATGCTTAATCTACACCACTCTGCCTCCTCTCTGAGCTTGGTATTCAGAACAGACAGCATGCCACTGGGAACCCACTTTGTCAAACTCACCCAATAAAAAAAAAGAATGAGATACTAAACACAGAATGTGTGTGAGAATCGAAAGGGAAAAAGAGAGACACTCAGGGACAACACAGAGCAGTATTAAAGCGATAAGCAGGCAGACAGGCATTACTGATAGTCAGAGGGCCGGGGTCGACACTCACAGAGTCGGAAGCCCTGGTTCTTTGGCTGCTGCTGGTGTGAGGTCTCGCTGTAGACCTCGGTCATGTCTCCCTTCTCGCAGCTATTATAGCAACGCCCTCCGGTGCACACCCTGCGGCACATCATAGGTGTGAAGACAATCTTGATACGATCCAGGTTGGAGGTGAGGTTGGCCCCTGGAAAACACACACACACCTGGTTGAGAAGGGGCAGCAGCAGAGAAAGACTCAAGACGAGCTGCATCCTTCCACCTCCAGCTTCACTGTGACACACTCCCCGTCTGGGCAAAAGGGAGGTTTATAAGTGCGAGGGTGTGTGCTGATGGTTGGCCAGTGGCACGCTGCAGCTGAACGAGCGATGTGCCACAGACCAGCAAAAAAAGGGGGTTGAGAAGACTATTCGTTTTTTGGGCTAACCTCCAAGCCCTTTATCTTTGAGGGAAGGTGTTTTGGATATGTGTATGTGTGAAGGAAACAAAGAGAGTGTAGGTGAGCACTGTGTAATGGTGGGAAGCTGTTCAACAGCCGTTGCTGCGGTACGGGGCTAAAAAACAGGAGGATGTAGAACGGCAGACAGCTGTGCATGTTGGATCAAAGAGGGGGTTGGTGTCTATCATGTCAGAGAAGCGTCTGAGTAAATTCCCCAAGGTCCCAAAATACGTAACTGCACAATCTCGCACATGCTCAAACTGAGATAGCTTTGATACGAAACGTCTGCGCATGTGATGAAGACCACAGAGGGTGTGAGGTGTTTGGACAGAGGGAGAAAGGAAGTGCATCCTGGGACGCTGCCAATTTTTCCTTGTGGCTAATGTTAAAAGTGACACCACGGGATGTGTATGCATGTATTGTGGTCACTCTGAATTTTGTCAGGCATTCGCAGTGATTGCATTTGTTTTGAGGTAGCTAGGGGGAGTGGATGTGAAATGATAACAGAGCCAAGATTTATGACATTCATTTCACTAAGTGGAAGATATACATGTATTCAGTCTCATTGTTCTTACCTGCTGGTAATAGTGCATTGCTGAACTGCCCGTGCAGCTGGCTGTTGCTGGTTGGCCTGTGAGTATTGTGGGAATGTGTGTTGGTATGCCCGTTCCTGTTTCCATACCAGCTCCCGTGCTCATTGCCGTTAGAGTAGCCATTGCCACTGGGCAGAGCGTTGGAGGTTATAGGCCCAGAGGATGATGGATAACGTTTCACAGTACGGGAGGTCCCAGTCTGCTGAGGGGAGGAGTCAGGGGGTCCCCGTCTTACTTGAGTCCTGTAAATTATCACAAGGCCATAAACACATGACCTCAGACAAAAGCTAAGCTGTCCCACACACACATATATATACAGTCACAAAGATACACCCATGAGCATCTTATAAGCGTCACCACGAAATCCATTCAAGTGTGCTCAGTGCGTGCAACAGAAAATAAGACTCTTAAGAGACAAACATGCCATCTAGGTCATAGCTTTACTTAATCGATTTTATAGAAAAAAAGAACACCAAGAAATCCAAAAAAACAGTAACAGCAGTCTGAAGGCCGAACGTTTGGCTCACATAAGCGGACCTTCTTCTTTGAATCTTTGAACATGGTTAAAATGACCACCCACCATTGTAGCAGTGTATATATGACAGAACACTGAAGACATCTTAAAGCCATTTCACAGGAATAGACTGGCCAACAAAATATTGGGCAGCCAAAGAGAGTCTGTGTGTGGCTCGTCTTAGAAAAGCGTGCTCTTAAACACATTAGATCTTTCCATCACAACTCCAAACCTTTCCATCACACATTGTGTCTGCATGACTAGATTATGAACTCCTTGTTTTGTCTGACTGTGGCCAACCAGAGAGCAACTTCCTGAGTGTTGCACTGAATTGGAGGAAGTATTAAAACTGGGGTCGACGAACAAAGCTCGACCAGGGCTGCAAGGGGGCAACTTTTTTTCCCCAGTGAGCATTTCATTTGGGTCAATTACTGAGCCAGTGTTGCACGACCTGGAAGTTGAGCTCATGTGAGTGACCTGGGGGAGGCGCGTGCCTCTCAGACAGACAGGCAGACAAGCCTACCTGGGTCTAGGATTGATTTTTGAATGCTGGGATTCAGCCCTGCAAAAAACCCCCAAAAAACAAAGAAACAAAAAAACATCTGGATCGCACTGATCTGCCCTGACAGACAGACCGTGAAGGACAAAGATGAGCTATGTCGGATAGATCAAACAAACACTTGTACAAAACTGTTTTTTTCTAAAACACACATCACAAATCAGCTCTGTTAACCCACACACACACATTCACAACAATAATCAAGCAAATAAACATGTGTGCACTCACACAAAAATGCATATTTGTCCACACAAAAGCACACGCACACACCCCCCATTGTCCCAGCTGTCCTAGATATAATACAAGCCTGTGCGTGTCTCTTTATTCACACACTACAAACTACATTCCTGTTACCATGACGAGTAGAACACCAAATGAAGATGCCTAAAAGGTAGACAAACATGTGATAACGTTCTCTCACATCATCTTTTAAAATGACACGTAGCACCTAAGGCTGACAGGGCGGATTTTGGAGAAAGGATATGACGCGGGGAAACGAGAGGTGCTACTGCCAAGGTAATAACGATGGACAGGAGGTGGCAAAAGACAGTTACGCTTTCCATGCTCAAATATGATTGGGTTTTTCCATCGCTAACAGTGACACCTGACCTGCAAGCATCCTGCCTCACTTCCTAGGCTTAGCCAGATGTTGCTCTGTCTACCTCTCGTACGTACAATGGCAAAGTGGTTTCCTCCCAGTGTGAGCTCACGGTTACCCTCTTTGCCTGCAGATCAGGGAGCACATGGGGCAAGCACAACCTCACTCTGACGTCAAGGCCCCTGTGGCTTAAAGCGGAATCATTCCCCTCGCTTGTTCTGGGTGACTTGAAAGCAATTTTGAAGTTTACATGGGACGTGTGCTGTACAGACAGATGGAAGTAATGTCTTAGGTATCAAGCGATGGCCATACAGTTTTAATTAAACCACTTAAATCAGCAATAACAGAGCTGCTGAGCACATGGTACAATGGCTGAAATAAGGCAAATAAAAATGAATGGAAAAAAATAATAATAGCGGAGTAGTTCTCAGTCTTTCAGCAGCTGGTATCATCTGATACTTTTCAGTTCAACAAAGCTACTTAGCGTTTATGAAATCCAAAAAGCTCTCACCAAGCACCAGTCAGGACAGACAACGCTAGCACGTGATATTAGTTGGTACAGTGAAAACACATTCCCTTACCTGGTCACTTTATTAGGTCCAACCTTTCAACAGTCAAGGAAAATGACTAATCAGCCAATCACATGGCAGTGACTTGATGCATTTAGGCAAGTAAACATAGTCAAGACGACCTGCCTTAAGTTCAAACCGAGTAAGGCAGAAAGGTGATTTAAGTTACTTGAACATGGCATAGCTGTTGGTGCTGGATAGGCTGGTCTGAGTATTTCAGAAACTACTGATCTACTGGGGGTTTTCTGCAGATTCAGCTCGTGGGTTTGTGGTCAGAAAAAAAGAATCTTGTAAGCAGCAGTTCTCTGGTTGAAAAGGACTTATTGATCAACAGTAACTCAACAAACAACAAAGTTATGCAAAAGAGCATCCCTGAATCCACAAAATGCTGAACAAAAGACCACACCGGGTCCAATCCTGCCAGCTAAAGGCAGGAAACTTAGTGTGAAATTCACATGGGTTCGCTAAAATTTGGCAGCAGAAAAGTGGAACAATATTGCCTGGTCTGATGAGTCTCCATTTCTACTGTAAGATTAGGATTGTACAATCAGAAATGAGTGAAAACAACATCAAAGCATGGATCTATCCTGCTGTATGTCAGTGAATTAAGCTGCTATGGTGTGTTTTCTTGGCACATGTTGAGCCTCTTAGTACAAGTTGAGCATGTTCATCCTTTTATGATTGCAGTGTACCCATCTTCTGATGGCTGCTTTAAGCAGGATAACACGCCATTTCTCAAAGTTCAAATCGTCTCATATTGGTTTCTTGAACATGCCAACATGTTCACTCTACTCAACTGGCCTCCACAGTCACTGCATCTCAATCCCATAGAGCACCTTGGGGACAGGAGAGTCATATTGTGGATGCGCAGCATCTCTGCCATGAAGAATTAAAGCAGGAAAAAGGAGCCCAAGCAGGTACTAGTAACGAAGTGTAGGAATTAGCCATAGACGAGTCATACATTTAATTTCCCAAGAGCTGACACCAAAAGACAGAGAAAAAAAACGAGTGACCTCACTCAGGTCTCCAGAAATTTGACTTCAGTGCAATGCTAGTACTGCTTCATGTTATTTAAATACTGAAAATAGTGAAATACTTTAAATACTGAAAATGACGTCTACTTCCCTTTCCGAAAAATCAAAACCTTTTAACAAAAAACTGTAAATATGTTCCGACACCAAGAATGGAAATACCGTTCTCAAATCCAATGCAAGCTTTAGAAGCAGGCAGTGGGTGGGCTTATGCTAAAGCATCGATAATATGTACATATGCCAGATATTTAATCTGACTTTGATGCTTTTATAGCACCAGAAGGACCTGCCAACTCCCTAGAGCACAACTGTAGCACTTCACATGCAGACATGAAATTGGTAGTCATCAGATATCACTCTCCAAAATAAGCGCACATAATGCAATTTATGATTTCACTAGCAAGCCCCAAAGTAGTCCAAGCTTCAGAAATCATGAACTGAAATCAGGTTATATCCATTTTATAGTTTAGACACTCTGTGCCGGGACACTACCATATAGTGCAAAGTTTGCCCGAGTTAAGCCCACGACATGAAATAATTCATGTTCAGAACATGTGCTCAATAATTATATTCACAGAAAGAGAACGACTTCTGATCCAAACGCTTGATCAAAGCATCAGTTCATATCTGACACCAAAGGAAGCCTCCAACTAAGATATAAAGTAACTGTCAGTGTCCACTATCACTCATTATCATTCACTTCACATGCATGGAAAGCATTTAAAGCTAAACCTCATCACATCTGCAGAAATTACAAATCACATTCGTGGCCAAGAATCTAAGCTCTACATGAATCAACACTGCAACACTTCCAATGCATTGCAAAAAGTATTATTTGGCACTCGGCATGCAACATACTGTATCTTTGAACTCATTTAGCATTACAATATGTGAACATTAGCTCTCACAAAGGCATGACAGCCGACGTGAATCCCTGTTCCAGCCTCGTCGGGCTCAAATGAGTTGGAGAGGAGGCATTTTTGGAGCACAAACAGTACACAGTTAAACACTGTGAAAACAAGCCAATATCAACTGGAGGACAGTCAAAAGGACTACAGATCCTCCAAATCAGTGACGCTTCCAAACAAAATAGCAGGTGTAGCATGAATTTTCATGTTAAGACTGTGATCTGTGGAAGGGCGAGGATAAATGTGGATAAAGTCGGTTATCTGGATTTGTTTAAGCACCAGGAAACTCCAACAGCAGTGGCTCGAAAAGCACCGCTTCCACCCATCCCAATGGTCACTGTGTTGTTTCTGTAAGTTGCCCGGTGTCTAGCCTTTTAACCCGACAGAAATTCAAGATTTATCTAATGATCCTGCTCACCCCAAACACTCCCTCACACACACATGCATGCAGTGACCCAGATCTTCAAGAACTGTTTACACCTTAAACTGTCTCCGTAGCCCACACTGAATGACGACGTCGGATCAGTGTTTACGTAAAGCACCGCGCAGTAATGTATGGGCCACAGCTGATTCATTCACTAACAGTTCTGTCTCTGAGGCGCTTTCGTTACCCACTGTCTCTATAAATCTCCTTGCTAAATAAAGCACACTTGTCAGTTTAACGTATTTCAGGCAGAAACGCTTTTTTTTTCTGGCCTCAGGATGCTGAATAAGTTGGAAAGGTCAGGACTGTGTGATATTAAATGGTTTTCCACTAGCTTGTTCACCACTTGAAGCTCAGCACATGTCCAAGCTGGTATAGCACATTTTTCATTTTGATTTGTTTGAGAATACCAAAGTCTGTAGCCACATGTAATGGCTTGGGTTGTTGACTTCTAGTAGCTAATGCAGAAAATAGTCTGATATGAAGAGCTTGTCTGCTTGTTAGATGGAGCCATTTGGCTTTGATGAGACTGTCAAAACAAGACAGTCTGACAGCAGGCAGAAATGTCTGGCACGAGCGTCCCAGTCTGGGTCACGGTGGCTCTCAGCCTTGTCACTTGGTTCAGTTTGACTTTTCTTTCTGTGGAATAGGACGTAACCTCTGAAGCGATGGGTGGCAAACCTCTGAATCCATCAGCAGGTTTAAAACCAATCAACAAGGGTCACTCAATAGCGCCGGGGAAAATCTAGTCATTATTCTTTTTATTTAAACAAAAAGTTAAAGAGCTCCATTTACCTCTTTCCAACATGGAACATCAGCCAAAAGAACCCTTATTACATAAGAGCTGAACATAATTAGTGCAATTTGAAGCCTACTTGTTAAATGGGGAAATAAATGATGGCCATCAAAGACCAAGCGTAAATCAAAGTTTACTCATATCCATCTCATTCAGAGGAAGCGTTAAACGCTGTTGTTCGGCTCGAAAAGTTGAGTTTGGATATGCATATCATCACTCAAACTGGAAGGGGGGGGGCACAAATCTGGGAAAAAAAAGTGCAAACAGCAGCTGAAACAATGAAAACCTTGTACTACTCAACCACTGCAAACACTGTTGTTGGCAACAAAGAAAAGAGAAGATTTATGGGTGTATTCACGACAGACGTGCACTTTCGCAGTCATAGAGGGAGCTCTGTGAACTGTACGGCGCACTTTGTGAGGGGGTACAAACAGTTGGGGATATAACAAAGTGCGCTGGCCATTTTCCAAAGCTTTCCAAAGGTTCCTATTATGTGGCAAAGTAATGATTACGAGATCTGAACTCGGCAGGAATTAGCCACGCAGCTAACAAGCAAACACACAACGATTAAACCGAGAACATCTTTAAAACAGACAGAAATCATCCATCTTTAAGTAAAATATTTTAGAATTGAGAACGTCAGCAAAGATATTTTTCAGCAAAATCTCTACAGCAGATGGTGCTCCGCATTACACAGACTAAAGCCTGCAGACAAGGAGGGAGAGCGCACACTGTTGAAACTAGTCCCAGGAGGTGTTATTCAAGAACATTAGCAAAGACATACACACTTGACTCTTGTTCGTGTTTTGCTATTCAAATCCCAGTAGTGTTGTGAATCTATGTGCCGGTCCAAGACTCCAACTACAATGTAGCAAGAAAAATAAAAAATATTCCAGATTAGCAGTAATGATACTTGAAGGATGGCTAAGTGTCGTTGCCAACTCTGACTTGTTTGCTTCAGAATTTGATTTTTGATAAGAAATTAATTACTTATTGGATATTTTAAGTTGATTTTGTTTTTGCTTTGAGATGATGGCCTTGTTTTGCCATATTCGATCTCCCCCGGGGGAGAGAAGCTTGGTTAGGAGATTTTGGTCTAACTAAACAGCCTTGGTGTATTTTAAGAGGTGAAAGAAGTCTGAAACAGAATTTATTCTTTCTTACCAACCCAGTCAACGCACCAAACCATCTGCACCACCAGTGGCCAAAACCCCACTGCGGTCACACATCTCATTCCTCAGACTTTTATGGAGAACACTCTCATCCATTCATCCTTCGCCACTGAGGTCCCTGTGTGTTTCTTTCAATAAAACCCTGAGGTCTGATCCTAAACATGCACCAATAAATATAATATCCAACCCCAAGGACACTTTCATTTTATTGTTGTTGTGTCCTCCCTCATAGCAACAAGGTCATGCAATGGCATAGTGGTAAAGTTTGTGCTCAGTGAAACTTCAAAAATAACTCAACACCAGCCTCTGTCACATTAAAGTCTTACCCTAAATTACAGCTTTTTGTGGATGTTTAATGTCTGGTAGTAAATGTTCTGACCTCCAGAGTCTTGGCGTTTGTCGCAGCATCTTTTGCAGGATAATCATGAAGCTCGAATGCTGATTTCTGAGTCTTAGACTGAAACAAATATCTCGACAGCTCAGAAAATATGCTTTACCGCCGCCTCGACTGAGCTTAAGTGTGCTGCACAGGCAAGAGAGTGGTACCGGTCTATTCATTTAAGTCATGGCAAGAAAAAAATAAGGAATTTTTCCAAAATTCGTGACTCTTTTTCCAAAGAGTTTGCACTGTATATGAACATGATCGAATTGTGACTGAGTGCTCCACTGAAATTCAATTTAAATGTGCCAGTAGCGCCAGTGGTCCAACATGTGTCCCATAATATAAAGTACGAATAAAAGGAAAACACCTAGTCACTGGAACATGTGCATTGCTTTAACGATAAGCTCCTCTCTACTAAAACAAGTTTTTCTCGTATACGTGGCCGCATAAGGCCAAACATCAGTGAGCAATTAAGGCCCAGTCTTTCTTTGATAACATCTCTAGTCATTACGACTTGGATAATTGTGGGTCCTGGCAGAATATTCCCCCTTGTGAAAATATGGGTGTGTCTAGGGGCTTATCGCACCAGCCACGGAGGCTGGATTAAATCATGTTCTCTCTGTCTGGACGGCCTTCCAGGAATCCCACTAGTAGCAGCCAGAGCCTGGGTGAAATGAGTTACAGTGGTGCTGGATTGATTCAGAAAGCTTTTTATTCTCCCCCAGGGGAAGAGTCTTATATTAGTGCAACAACTGGGCCTAGTGCACCATGGAAAACAGAAAAGAGTCTTGAGAAATTGACTGAGCAAAGACTGTTATTCGGATCAGCCGAAGTGCCGCGCAGACAAATGAAGAGATGAAGTTCCACTTAATTTTATAGGTATGACTTCCCCCACCGTCTGCATGAAAATAGATTTTCTGTAAATCTGACCTCACTGAGGTTTGCCGACGTTACATGATGAAAACACATGACTCCTGCCGTCTGCTCAAACGCAGCGCGGGCCAGCACCTGTGAAATAATCAGCTCCCTTTTTTTTTTTATCTCCGGGGGGTGGGAGGGGGGAAAGGCAGTAGCCGTGCCAATGTGCCAAGTTTTCGCCTCAGCGTTTAAAAAGCAGGGTTTTCAAATCCAGGAAGCACTGAGTCTGGATGAAAGAAAATCAGTGTGGTTGCTGTGGTTCAGGGGCCAGAACCAAAATGCCTGCAGGCCTGGTGAGCTGAGAAGCCATTTAATATTCTCCCGTTTATTGTAGTTGCTCTGATCATTAACTTAGTAAAAGCGCCGCAAGACAGGTCAGCAGGAAGAGCCATTACCAAGTGCTGACTGAGGCTACATATGCTGGTCAGAGTCATATGTCAGACTGCTTTCACGATAAGCCAAAAAGGGTTTCCATTCAGAAGAGTGATGAAGCAAATTTTTGAATAGGAATATAATGCTGGTTTGAAAAGAAATTTTACTGGGACCACAGGGCGGAAATGTAGACATGAACAAGTCTCGCTTTTGGAGGTCTACTTTTGTATAGTTTTCAACTTTTGGAGGTCTACTTCATCCCCCAGGGGAACCCACAGGAACCCTACATCCTGACATCTGAGTGGATTAACTGGTCCCATCCATAGCCATACTGCTAATTCATGCTTTCAACACTATGCCCCATATCTGGGAGATGAGTCTGATTGATGCTATCTCCATCTGCCTCAGTGCCGGAGGTGGAGGCCGGAGAGCATTCTGGGACAGGCGTGCTTCTTTCTTTCTATAATTGCTGTACAGTATTTGTCCGTCCGACAGCTGCATCTGCACAGGCCAGCTTGATGAGGTGGATTTGGCCATGGACGCAGAGCCCGCTGGCACGGCGACTCAGAGAGAGTGTTTCAGATGGGGCTTTAGGAGAGGTGGGATGGGGGAGAGAAAGACATATCTGTCCCATGCTGAGTGCTGAGTTCTCTATGGTCCTTTGTTCCCTCTGGCCTAGCAGGAAGCCAAACACTCATGGGACTCGTTTGGCTCTGTGATTGTAGGAAAAAAAAAAACACCAACTCTTCCTGGCCTGGCTCTGTTAGTATTGTTGTGTGTTAAAATTGCTCACATCCAGCAATCTAGAATACATTTAAATGTGCATAGTAATAAGTGTAATGACATATGGTTGATCAATCTTTACGATCTCAAGCTGAGACAAATTTAACACGTCCTCTCCTTTTCTATCATGTGGAGGGTTCACCTAAGGACAGGGTAGCCTCCATAGCTCTACTCTGGCATATTAATGCTAAAGCAAAGGGACCCCCTGCATCCTCGATTACCACATCAAGGCCTATAAAACCACAATGACCTTCAGCCATACTCCAGAAAGCCCTGGGCCATTCACAAATGTAAAAAAAGCTCACCAGGGACTGAGCTTCAGGGTACACATCAAGTGTGCAACATCAGCACAAAATACTGTATAAACAAGCAGAAAGTCGGTGAACCTGACTCCACACAATTTCACTCCCGTGCTGGGAGACAAATCAGACGTCTTGACATGCAGTCATATGCCTGGTTTAGAAGAGAGCCCTATTCAGAGGAGAGCAGCGCACACAACCTGTGGGAACTAACTTTTACCTCTTTACTATACTTTAACCATACTTCCTGTGTGGCGCTTCTTGTTTTTGGGAGCAGTCAAAAAAAAAAAGAGGATGATTCTATATAGTTCTTCTTTGAGTAGCAAAGCAGACTGCCAGGTGATACAGTCAGAAAACTTTCCCAGGCTGAGTCTTGGATTTATGTTTCAGTCATAAGAAAACACTTATCTGATCAAAGTTATAAGTTTCAAGAGCAATATGTGATGTAAAGCTAATGTGGGATTTGGGCTGCTCTTAATTTATTATCCTCGCAACTCAGTTGTAGTAACAGAGACTTGCTGAGCGAATATCCACTCCTGCCTTTCTGCGTTTAAGCTCTTCGTCTCTCTTGCATCTGATACCTGAAATTCCTCAGTGAGCATTGTGATCATTGCTCCTAAGAAAATCGGCGATAACAGCAAAACAATAATTCAGCGCAGGTGCAGAGTACACCTAGGGGATTTTGACAGGTCCCAGCAGCGCTGGTGGTGTGGTTTGTCTGGAGTGGGAGTGAAAGCAACCAGTGATCCATGATTAACATGAAAAACTCCCACTACAACCACAGTTTCCTCTGAGAAATGGCTGTGTGGCTATGTACAAAGCCTTGAGTCAACAAGCCACATAACCGCCAGCCCTATTAGTCACCAGGAAAATGGTGGGGCCGATATAAGCAGGGAACCTGTACGTATGACCAGAATACTGGGTGTTTTTCTGTTTCTTTTACTAATACGAGTGAATTACATGTGAGGAAATTCAAACAAAGAACCAGTGTTGATGAAACAATGATCCAACTTCGTTTCAGTCAGTACTTCAACTCAGGGACCTCCAATGGGAATGGCATTTAAACCCAAAGTTATATTTCCTACCTGACTGCATTGAATCATTTCTGTGATTCAACTGAAAATATCGTGAAAACACTGAATCTCACAATATTGAACAACACGTTGTGCATTTTATGCACATCATAGTGATTATGAATCAGACTGATTGTATTTTATGTTTTATATTTATTGTAACAATGTTAATAAATGTGATTAAATTGTGGCTGCAATCATTAAATATAATCAGTGTGACCACTTTGTTCAGTTTGCTTTGCAGTGAAATGCTATGCACACACCGTCTGTCTATGAACAAGAGGTTTAAGGGTTCACCGTAACAGTCAAATTATTCCACACCCCCTCCACTAATTTGCCACATTGACACTACACCATTCAGAACTGTTTAAACAGGGACACAGGTATCATAATTTTGGCTCTGTGTACGACCACACTCTAAAATTAAAGAATAAAACACCTGCTACGTTATGCGGAGCAGTGCGGTGGCGTGGTGGATTAGCATTGTTACCTCACAGCAAAGAGGTCCTGGGTTCAACTCCAACCGTTTGGCCTTCTGTGTGGTGCTTGTTGGTTTTCTCTGACTATTTCAGCTTACGCAGAGTCCAGCTACATGCATTTAGTGGGGTTGGTTAATCTAAATTGGCGTGATTGTCAGAGCAAATGGTTGTCTGTCTCTCTGTATTAGCCCTGTGACAGACCCTGTGCCCTGCATTGGATAACTGGAAAACAACAGATGACAATCAAATATCAACTGAAGTGTTGGCTTTAATTTATACGGTTGTATTTTCTTCGCACAATAAACAGTAAACTTCTCAAATTCTCAATATTAGAAGACTTTGTGATCGGCCAAAAACAAATTATGGGGTCTGTTTCTGGTGGGTTTCCCTCCCACAGTATGTGAGATTAATTGGTTTGCATGTTTCTAAAAGATGTCACTGCACTGTGTAAAACTGAGGTTCAAGTATATTCTCAGTAAGGTACAAACCACCATGTTACAGAAGTACAATCTGTCAAGAGTATAGTAGCAGTACCATCGTGGGCACCACTGCATTGACAAGCTGTTGTATCACTATAGGTACAATAATGTACTTTCTTTTGCTGAAAGTATGTCCTCATTATGCAAATGTGAAAGTCTAGTCTAAACATAACAACTTGAAATCTATGTGGTATGAATTGCAGCTTTGTTATCTATGTAGCTGCCGACACTGGCCCTGAGTCAGATCATGTAACAGACCAGAGCGAGATGACCTTTAGAGGGGTAACCTGCATGCAGCATGCATCCTGCTCTACCCAGCTCTGTTTCCTGCAGAGAACTGATGGCAGAGGACAGCAAGGCAGTGGAGATTATATGAAGGACTCATAGGTGGTGGTGAATACGCCCTTTACACGTGATCACAGTTTCAGCTTCACTAGGCATATTTACCACTGGCCCTGACCTTCATACTAGGGGCCAACCTGAAAGCCTGTCATCTACAGGATCTCATGCTAACAGCCCACCACAGACATTACAGGAAACACTGACATGCATTTGTTCTACAGGTCAGAGGAAGAAGCAGTTATTGGCTTGCCAGTTACATATATGATGTGCCAAATTTTACGTTTTATGGTTAATCCCACAAAACAGGCAGTTAGGACATTTGGAACAAAGCTGAAGGGGTCGGAGGAGAGGCAGAAGACTGAAGACAGGAATACAGGAGGAGGGAGTATGACAAGGAATTGTGCTTCCATGTCCCAGAATCCCACAGCAAAGGAGGCTCCTCATATGTTTTGTCCATCCCACCAAGACTTTTATTTTATGCTGTCAAGCATAAATTCATTCAGTGGGGGTATTCATGGAGCACTTTATCCTCACCCCCCCCAACCACAAAAAAAAAAAGAAAACATACTGTACTGTATATAATGCTGGCTAGCTGGTTGTCTGTACAGATGTTAAGACATTTGGCCTATTTGGCTTACATAGGCTGAACATTTGAATAGGTAATCTGGTAAACAATTATTACAAAATGAGCTAATAATGAGCTTAATTTAGTTTTTCTTCTAAACAAACTTAAAGAGGTTTTATTGAGGAGAAAAAAAAGCCTAGATGGAAGCTTAGAAATTAACAGAATACTGTGACTTGCAACAAGAAAACATAAAATTTAGCATGAAAAAACAACATACTAACTGTGACTGCAGTGGAGGATAGTCAATAAGATATCAAGCTGTTCAGATGTTCAGATATTGAGATGTTCAGTTTGAAGCCTTTGAGGCACTTTTATATATCTTGAGTTTAAATTTCAGCTCAGTGAAGCACTTTAAGCACAAGCACTTTTTCAGTAACTTATCTTTCTTGTAGAACTGTACTCCAAATAACTTTGTGTTGAAAAGATTGTTAATTAATCATTTACAAAACAATATTGTCTCTATGGACAGCAATTTTCACCAAAAAAAAAGTGAACATGTGAAACTGCGGCATTAAGCGATGCGGTTGAAAACTTTGGGTGCACCTAACTTTTCTGCTGGTGCACCTAAGTAAAAAAGTTAGGTGCACCAGTGCAACCATGGCAACAAGTTAGTCTAGAGCCCTGCATATATAGACTGTAAGATGAACTTCTCCTGAATCTTGTAAAAATCCAGCTGCCTCACAAGGTGAGAGTACCTCCAGAGCAATGTTTGACTCTTTCAACCTTGAGTAATATTACATTATAACATTATGGTAAGGTATTTTGAATCCCAAAACAGAATTTGTGTTAACTATAACACTTGTTTCTATGACGATAATGTGCATAACACTGCTCAAGTGAGGCCTTAGTCACCCAGGCCTATAGACCTGTTGGCAAACATCTGGAAACCTCCAGTCACTAAGGAAAAATGTGCATTCTCTGACCAGTTGCGAGTGGTTGCTGGAGGTCGCTGCCAGTTGCTGTGAAACCAGTAAAGGCCCATTCATACAGACCTAGAGACTAATCAGTGACTTCAAATAACCAACACTAGGGCAACGTCTGCAATCCACAAATGGTTGGCAAAGGTTGCTGGTAGTTGCTAGTAGTTTTCACTGAAAACAAGTGTTGGTTGCAGCAGTAAGGCATAACCTTTACTTTGAGGTTCTCCATTTCTGGTTTGTCCACTTTTCAAAGTTTCACTACAGCTTGAAAAGTAAATGCAGACAAGTCTGTGTCTTCTACGAGCAATCTGCTAGTGACCAAAGTGATCACAAGCGCACCCTCATTCCAGCTAGCGACCCCTCACCAACTGGGTGGGGAATGCTTTTTTTTTTCCCTAGACAGGAAGTTGGCAGGAGTTCACCAGCTACTCTCTAGGCCTGTGTGTCTGAGGCCCAAGTAATTTCATATTTTCTTATTTATTATATAACACACTTAAAAACATAAATGGAAAACCAAAGAAAATAAATATTTTAGTCAAGTGTTGACATACTAATTTCTTTCATGCAATGGCACATTGAAAGATGATGCTGCAACATTCTCTATTTAGTTACTGAGTAAATAGTTAAGTAAAAACACTCTGTAACAAACTTACCAAACCACAATATGAATTTTGGTTACTCAGTGCCTAATCAAAAAAGCCTGAGTCCAGACGCAGACGTTTTGCTGGCCTTCTGAAAACTGAGGATCAGTATCAGATTCTCAGAGATGTTGACAAACCTCAGCCGCAGACACTACACTTTCCCTGTCTGCCGCCTCCTGACATTTGCGCACAGTTGGGTTTCAAAGCTGAGTATTGACTGGACAGTGAAAAGGCCAAGCAACATGTCTGGACAGAAGAATTACAACAGATCCGGCTACAGTATATCCTGGAACTTCATGTTACCTTGTTGATTTCTTTCTTGTTATCATTGTTTTTGTTCTTTCCCTCCTTGTTTGACTCATTCCTTCTCTACACTATTTCTTACTCTTGGCGCCACTTGACAGGCAGGGTTAGAAACAGGGTGCTGCTGACATAACAAGCCAAGCCTGCTCCAAGAAAGACATATATAGTACCTCACACCTTCTCTAGTAGACAGAATTACAGGAGACTGGCTGGATGCTGCATGTACTGGGAAGCTGCTATCTCAGTATATAAGTGGGGGCAAGGCCAGCATGATCTATCTCAGCCTGAGCATGTGTCCTCCCCACTCCAGTCTTATACTCTTTCATTGGAGCCTTGGCACCAGTCTTTCTAACTTACTCTCACTCTCTGTGACCTCACGTTGCTCACGCTTTCCTGGCTTTGAAAACAGTGGAACCTCAGCCTGATATATGAAACCGAGACTTGCATCCACTACTTCTCCACAGGGAGCACTGTTCCACCCCTGAAAGATCATTCTAGGCTGACAATGCAGAAAATCTGCAACAGTTCACAAAGACTGAGCTTTAAATGTGAATCACACAAGCACTCAAATAGCTTCCTGGAAGTGTTCAGAGTCAAGTATTCTAATAAGTATTTGATTAATGTTTAAATGAAGACATTTTACAGCGTTGGCAGAAGCGTTTATTCTGTTCAGAAAATGACAGAGAAATATGTTGGTCACAACAACTAATGCTTGGAAATTTGGAAACTTAATAGCACTTCTTACAAGCAGTTAGTCAGCTTCGGCAGAAACACGACAGTGAAAAAGTCAAAGCTGGGGTATTCGTGATTCAGAAACACTGTCGGCTTCGAAGACTGTTGAACCTGCAGCCGAGTCTCGCTATTTATCCCGGGGATCAGTGACTCAGGACGCAAATATGTCCTGTGAGTCAAGAACAAAGCAAACATATGCATAGCAACTGTGCAATCTTCAGAAGTCTTGTATTGATTAAAAGATTTACTATGACTTCAAGATAATTGTTTTAGGAAGGAGGGTAAAAAAAACTCTTTTATGAACCATCTGCCAAAACATTTCGTTGAGTTTTATTGTGCTACCACAAACACGTGCATAGTTCATCCAGCATAATTCCATAATACTAGTGAAAAAGCCCTAAAGGACACAAGACCCTGGCAATTAGCAAGAGGAGCACCATAAATGTCAGACATAATTGAGAATTTTTAAGTGGGTTGGTGGAGAGAAATTACAAATTGGCCAAAAAAGTAAATGATGACCTCAGTGCCCAAACGAATTATGGCACTTAAACTGACTTTGAGCGGATTAGAAAGGCACTGGGCCTGAGTCCAAAGTAGAGCACAATTTGACAAGATAAGTCTGAAGCTGTAAGCAATAAAAATCCATCAAAAATATTCCCGGAAACAATTACTCCATTTCAACATCATTGACCAAAAATATGGCTCTAGTCATGGTAAAGTGATTAATCAAACCAAAAAGCCTTTTCCAACAAGACTGGAACTAAAACAGTCAGTCATCCAAGCCAAGAAACTATTAAGCCTGTCTGATTAGCAGTCTTTGGAGAATTTGCTGAATGCGCTGTGAAAGAGGCCTTCATCTGAGCAATTATTAGCTGGATACATTATAGTCGCAAAGTTATTCCAATAAATTCAAGAACAAACAGAACTGGTCAAAGCTTAAAGAAAGAAAAGAATCTCCTTGAACTATTTTAAGAGCAAACAGCATGGGTTAATACTTTTGTACGATACACCACGTTAGGTTTTCCTCCCTTTTACAGATTTAACTTAATACTTTTCAAAGCAGGTTAGAAAATTCTTACTTGCTTTATTTGATATTTGTTCTACTTAGTGTGTATTAAGGATTTAACTTATGAAACCTGTCATCTGGCTTGATTTATTGCAACGGTGCACATATCCAGCACTAAAGTTGTTGGTAATGAACTGCTGTTTATTCACGAGCCTTTAGATAAATTCTAATAGCACATCTGTTTTCTGATACATTCGTATCCCAAGATTGAGAGCCTGTCTGTATGAAAGTAATTGTAGCTAAAATACGAGAGTTGTATATTCACAGACATTCAACAAAGTAAAAGGAAAAGTTTTGTGGGTTTAAAAACAACATGAAAAAGCAGTGTAAAAAAAGTGAAAAAGTGTAAAATAAAACGATACTGCTAGAACTAACTGCTTTTCAGGCCTGATTCAGCTGCTCTCCTTGAGATCTCACTCTTTAGATGAGTTCTTCACACTCTCGATTCTCTGCTCGGTTCAGCCACGGTTCCTCTGCTGCTCTGCACAGTCAGCAACCTTCTCCATGTGTCCATAATCTGCTCTGTCACGTCTCAATATTCCATCTTTGTCCCATTCAGCCTGAAATCATTATTCATCTTTTATCTAACTACCGTCTGCTAGCTGCTACATTAATGACAACAGATGGCTAATTCGGTAGCTTCTAATAGTAACACGGCTAACGTTAACACGTTAACACTAAAGGTAACGGTTTAATACTTCAGTGTTGTTGACGGCAGCTTTACTCACCCCTGAAATGCTTCCTAAAGTGTTGTTCTGTGTTACAAATATTAACTACTTCAGCTTTTAGTGAGCAGAGGAGCTTTGTGCATGTCTGTCTGCAGCGGTGCTGTGAAGTTGTGTGTAAGGTAGAGGATGCAAAGATGGCACTGTTGGAATCAATACTTTTACAGAAGTATCTTAAATTGATATTAACTATTAGTATGCATTAATATCTGAATATCGTTTGTTTTGGAGAGGGTGGTGACCAACCTACTAGCCACTGCATCACCGTGTCCCATGCATCACTGTCCGGAAGGGAAATAAACTAAAGTGACAAAATCATTTTTTGTGTTAGGCTGCAAACGTGCTTTTAAGTTCCCTGTAACATGAGAGTTGGTCAGAGCTCATTCACAAGTCTCCAGTGGCCAGGTATGAATTCACTTTTTTTGGGCTTTTCCATTTTTCAACTTTTTAAAACACTGATATAGGACCTTTTACACTTTATTGCACTTTTCAGTAAATCTAACGAATGAAATAATAAGTTATTGCTCGTTCTTTAGCCATAAGCTTGCTAGCCATGAGTAGTACCTGCTATATATCACCAGTTTTCCAATGAGGCAGGACTCAGTTTCTATCTGAGAAAAGGCTTTAGATAGATAGATAGATAGATAGATAGATAGATAGATAGATAGATAGATAGATAGATAGATAGATAGATAGATAGATAGAACTTTAATAATCCCTCGGGTAGGTTCCCCCGGGAAATTCAGTAATTTCTGCCTAAAATCAGAAGAGTTAGGTAAACACTTACGCAGTGTGGGCTGGCTGTCTTGTAGTCGTAGGTCGTGTGGTCTTGGCCTTTGTGGTATCAATGGCGTCTCTTTCTGAGGGCCTTCTCTGTGATTGGTCTTTCTGGAAGGGGTTGGTGCCAGGTTGAACACGCCTCAGGGCGCCTCTATCACGGATGTACACCTGTTCTGGAGTCACTTCTTCACAGCGGGCGCCCTGGAAACCTGAGCGACACACACAGGTATGTGGCCGGCTGCATGAGCCACGGTTTTGGCAGGGGGGCTGACAGTCAGCTGAAGAGAGACCACAGATGGAGATCAAGTTATCAGCAGGTCAAGTTAAGGCATGTACCCCCTGTGTACGAAAGGGCAGAAACAGAAAAGGCTTTGCCTAAACAAAGGGTCCACTCTAAATTGATTCAATCAAGGGGCCATTAGTTGCACTTTTTAAGCAAGTTGCTCCTGTTTGTTCAGCAAAGAGCCTGTACGGGCTTTCAGGTACAATTTCTCTTGTATCTTAAACTGACCTGTTTAGTCTAAATGTATATAATCACTTACATTAAATCCTTATCCAACTTCTCTCTGAGGTAAAGCCTTTAAGACAAGTTCGTGGCTCTTTCCAGTGAAGCTGGTATTTCTATATACAGAGCTTTCCTAAAAAGACCTTTTGACTCTGATCTAGAGTCCAGTATGTGCGTTCGCTATAGCACAGCCAATTCAAAAAGGTAATAAAAGTATGCAGTCGTAAAAAAGGAGCAAATAGGAAAAAGTCTGTACAGGAGGCCAACGGCAAATATCTGACACTTCATCAAAGAAATGTCTCGTAAAGCTGTATCCTTTATTTGAAAAACAAACTAAATCTGATGAGGCTTACGGTACTTAAGAGATGAATGTGTGCATAATATTTATCAATAGTCTGAAAATACAAAGTACTGAGGTTATTTCATGGTCATGGAAAAATAATCTATGTCACTCTACAAGCCCACCCACATCCTCCAGACACTTCAAATACTGAAAAACACTGTGGCACGCAACTTAAAGGCAATTCTGACTGATACTAATATTATACTGATATTTTGGGGTGGAACTTGAAACCAATTTTCAGCAATTAAAACATTCTGACATATTAATATTTGAATATTACGGCTTATCAGGGAATATTCTTGATGTACATGCATACAGTGCTGTGCAAAGGTCTCAAGATATTCCTCTTTTCTTTATATTTTGCTACAAAAATAGAAAATGGGTTCAGAGATTTATAGAAACATGCAGCGATAAATGGAAATACAGAATATAAGACAAAAACAGAGTTTACACAATTCATACAGGCTTGAAAGTCATTGTTTGGCATGACCACCTTTATTTTTCAACACAGCTGTCTTGCCATTTTTATTTAAACGGTCTTCAGAAATAGTGCTCCAGGCTTCATGAAGGACAATTAAAAGTCCTCTTTCAGTGTTGGCTGCATTTTGTTTGATTCTCTGTCAAGATGATCCCACATTGCTTCAGTAATGTTGAGGTTCAGGTTCTGGGAAGGCCGGTCCATGTTTTTCTATCCAGGTATGCTTTTACAGCATTGGCACTGTCTTTGGGATCACTGTCAAGCTGAAAACTGAAGCTGTTGCCCACCAGAAGCTCCAAGACAGAGCCTCTACCATGTTTTACAAATGGCTGGAGACATTCCCTCCCTCAAGAACAGCGTTTTGACAGCCACCCTTCCACTGAGGTCATTTCTCATGAGGCTTCTATGAACAGTCGATGGATCAGCTGAAGGACCAGGTCCTGTGTCAGGTCTTTATTGGATTTTTTTTTCTGTTTCTTAAGGACATGACTTTCAGATATCCTGTTCTTTTAGGCCTAATACTTCCCGTTTTGTCACTTGCCCAGTTTCCTCAGACTGTTTTAAAGACACACTGCACACTGTGCCAAGACATGCCTGTCTTTGTCCCCATTTCTTTAGTTGAAAAAGTGTTTTCGTGAAAGGCTTACGATACAATTTTACTCTAAACTTTGCTCAAGACTCAGTACTGTCTATTGCACATATAATTTATTAAACACATAAGGGAAAACAAAAATGCAATAACTGCTTATTAACTTTCCAGACGTGTACTTTAATGGACTCATTAGCAACTTGCCGTAAAGATGCTACTGCAATGATTTGCATACTCTGCTACATGTGCTACAGACAGCGCTCAGTGGAGGCAGCGCTGCTCAAACGTATGTGGTGATGTCAAATTCTAATTTCGTTTTCAAATTGCTCCGCAAAGTTTTCATATTGGCTGTACAGCACGATATTTATGTTGGTACCAATATATCTGTGGTGTACCGATATCGAGCAGTATATTGGTCGGGCTCTAATTTACAGATAATAAGCTCTCAATCTTGGGATACGAATGTATGTAGTTGACGGCCCTCGAGGCTTTATGGCATTATCCTCAAACACTAAATCGAGCCACTGGTCTGTAGTGGCTAAAGCAAACAGCGGCGCTCTGTCAACACGGCTATGGAATGCTATTGACACAGATGCTGGAGTGGACACTGACAAATCACAGGCAGGAACGCAGCCACAGCTCTTGGCAGCGATGAGCGCTCGCAGTCAGATGGACCCCACCGGGTGCGAACAGCGCTCTACCTGCTGCACACTTCCTGTTATTGCAATGCTGGTCTGACTTTGGACATTTTGTGTTTCCTTTTAGTCTTGAGCGAAAGCACAAGATGACCCCGAGGATGCTGTTTTATGATGACAGGAGATCAAACTGACATGACAGCGCTGTGTAACAACTGTGGCGTCACACATTTACTTTCAAAGATACGAGTGCCAAATCTGCGCTTGCAGCTCCGTATTTTGGTTTTCACATTAGAGCACTTGAATGGCTAATTGAAAACCACTGCATTATGCATCGTCAGGCTGCGGTATGATGAGAAATCCTAACAAATTGCGGCTTAAATATCAGACATTCACCGCTCTTTTCAGTTTCATGGTGAAGCACATTTTATTTAGACCACCTAATTCATTTCTTTTTAATTACTCTGAGGAAAATGTACACCCTATTTGATGAAGTGTACACATGGGAAGAAATGTGGTTGTAGATTTGTATGACTTGGTATGTGATCTGAATTTTCCATCATGGGATAAAACAGGGATTGTCTGAGCGCTACTTGGCAAGAATCAAAATACATCATCTAACTAAAGCACGAGCTGGCTGGATGCCACCGTCTTGTCCGGAGTCTGCTTAACCTCAAGTTTGTGGATGAAGCAGTGGATCAACTAGGCCACGTATTACCGGGACATTATGCTGGAGGGACAAACTAGGTATAATCAAACTGTATTCTTCAAATAAGCTTGTAGAACCAAAATGACAAAGTGCACGGAGAGAAAAATAACCGATTCACAGATGGCTTACGATGAGATATGTTCAATCGCGTGACCCGTTTTCAGCTGCGAGGCGCATAACTGACACCAGACAAACAAAAGCTGTCTCTGCTGACAGCAGCACAGACAGGTCAGTGACTCTGGACCTGACATATGCCCCATATGAACCTCACATAGGCTGTGACGCCGTATACCGTGGGTATCTGTGTTGTCTCTGTGCCTCTTCCTCTGGACTCTCGTTTCCAGCTCCGCGCTCGTTTCCAGCGCATTACAGTCCACCAGAGATTTGCCTTCCCTTCTCTCTGATTCAAAGTAACACAACCCATTAACCCTTAAGCCTACTTGGAAATCCTTGAAAGTTCTTCCAAACCTTGCAAAGTGCCCCTAAGTACACTTAAGGGTTAAATCTTTACAGTCCTTTCATTCTGCAAAGGGTGACCTGAAACCATATCTGACACAATACAAACTTGTATAAAAATCTCCTCGCTTTGCACAGTTCAGAAGAGCAAGCAAGGGGCAACGTGACATTTCTGAAAATAATATTGGTATTGAAAGTCTAATCACAATAATCTCGGGAAGGACCCGCTACAGGCTGAGAGCATTATGCACCATTATGAGATTTAGAGGCTGAAAGCTGCTCTGGAGATTAGAATTTAGTACAATATGATAAAGGGCTCGACTACAGGCGCTTTCAAACCCTGAATGTGAGAGACAGGAAGTTGGAAAATAAGAACGAAAGTGGAATTTAAGCAACTTGCTGCAAGTTTGCAATCTGTGTCCACATGCATGCGGATGCAATGTTTGTGAAGAGGCTCAAGATGCTGAAAGCCATTCAGAGCATCGCAGGCATGAGTAAAAATCTTGTGACTCAACATGTAGTGGGGTAAACCTCATGTGATGACAGCAGGAGGCTCTTTCTAGGAGTCACCACAGAACCTGACAGATCTCATGAAAGAGGTCAAGTGTTCAGGATCGCGGGGGGCCACGGTGAAGAGACAAGCTTAGAAAAATTCAGCTCATCTGGACTCACTGTCCACTGAAGAAGTAAGAATTGGTCTATTGAGCAGTTAATACAATTGACCTTCGATGCTAACCATTTCAAGTGAGTGTTAATCTCTCCGCAACATGTGATTTCCACATGGCTGCTGGAGTGAGTGCCATCATTTCATGCTTTCCCCGAATGCTAACTTTGCTCTCTATACCCAAACTGCTGTTACTGTAGCTTTGCAAGCCTTCATTAAATGATCATAAACAAACGTCTCTGTTTTTATAATCAAAACCATAGCGGGAGTGCGCCTGACGCTGTGTGACTGATGCCATATTTTCTCTTTGTGGTGAAGCTTACAAGGGTAATATTTCACTAAATGAAGGTGCTGCTGTCATAGACGCACAGTTTCAGTCACAATGTGGGGTTTTTTTGCGTACAGTAGTTAAAAGCTTTTGTTTTCCAAAATCTGGATGTGTGTGGACGGGGGGGGGGGGGGGGTGTTAAACAAAA